>PVJO010010045.1:8334-66340 GCA_004026905.1 Hystrix cristata
TTGTACAATAAAAAGGAATAAGTACAGATACATGCTACAACATAGAAACCTTAAATACAACTTTAAAAACATTACATTAAGGGCTGAGGATCTAGCTCAGCGGTTAAAGTGCTTGCTTTACAAGCCCAAAACCTTGAGTTCGATTCCCAGCACCAAAAAAAAAAAAAAAAAAAAAACCAAAAAATTAAGTGAAAGAAGCTATATATCAAAGGTTACATGTTATGAGCCCACTTATATGAAATACAAACATGGAAAGTAGATTAGCAGGGGGGTGTTGCCAGAGGATGGGGTCAACGATGGATGGGGAGTGACTCCAAATGGGTACAGGATTTTGGGGGGGTGACAAAAATATTCTGGAATTGAATATATGATGGTTGCACAACTAAAGATTTAAATGACTGAAACATTCATTTTAAAAGACTGAAATGGGGGTTGGAGATTCAGCTCAGTGGTAAAGTACTTGTCTAGCAACCACAAGGCCCTGAGTTCAATCCCCAGCAACCCTCCCCCGCAAAAAAGAGTGAAGTTTACACTACAGAAGTATATCTCGATTTTTAAAAAGGTACCCCCAGTGTGAGGGCCTGGGTTCAATTCCCAGATCCTTAAATAATAAAATGGAACCTCAAATTCAAATACATCTCCTTTACATTTGCTTTTGCCCATTCTTATCAACTTTTTTTATTTCTTCCCTTAAGCTTTCATTCCATGGTTCATTATGTTAACAATATTCTTGCTACAAAGCCTAAATTTAACTGTCTGAGAAAAACATGATCCTTATACCTGTGTCACTAAATAGGACAGATTATGTTCCACTAAAAATTCATAAACACCAACTTCAAATGGGTCCTTATACTCTATTTCCTTCTCTACTCTAGACTGCCCTGCCTTAGGCTCCTCTCCACTAAGAAGATAACATGTCTCCTACTTCACAGAGAAACCATATAAATTATCAACATCAAGCCACCTGCTTCTATTTCATTCTAGTTCCTTCATTTTAGTATGGAGAGATTTCTCTCCATTGTCTATGGCTCATCCTCTAAGATTCTGTTCCCTCTTGCCAACTCAGGAGCCATGTATCACTGATTGCCCTTTTCTCATATGATCAACTTCCTCCTCTTAATAATTCTCCTACAGCTTTTAAGTAGGCTTGATCTTTCCCTCAATAAAAATAGAAAATTCTTTGCCTCAATTCTCCACCTCCCACCAGTTACCAAACTCTCCTCCCTCTTCAAGCTAACTTTTTCAGACTTCTCATCTCTAAACCTAATCTAGCTTTAATCCCTTATCACTCCATCAAAACTATTCTTGCTAATGTTACCCTACCAGGCCATCAAATCAAATGGCATTTTCCAATTTTTGGTTGTATGTTTTGCTTTAGTGATGTTTGACAACATTCATTCTGGAAGCTGTCTTCCTCAAATACTCATTCTCCAGGCATTCCTTCAGTCTCTGCCTATGTCTACTCACTACTACCACTACAGAACCTACAAAGTCTGACATACAGTGCTTAAAAGATGACTGAATGAACAAATCTGCTGAATGAACAAAAGTCCTGCACACTTAAAATAAATCCATGATTCATCTTATTTTGCCAAAATTCTATCTTTGGCAGTCTCTTGCAAATTTATCAAGACTGGCTGAGTATAATCTTCAGTATAGCAGAAATGAGAATCAAAGAGTTTCACTGTTGTAAAAAAATCCAGCTTAAAAAAAAAATCCAGCTGATACATATAGTAAGAATTCATTTTTCCCAGTTCTGACCAAGTTCCTCACACAACTAGCCTAGTATGTTATGTCAACATACACTACCTATCTGTTCTGTCCAGCAACAATTTGGTGGGTTTTTGAACTTCATAAGCACACTACTACAGATGTGATTTTTACAGGTAACTGCAATGTACAACTGACAAGTGTTTTAATAAGACTTCAAATTAAAAACATCTTGGTAAGATAACTGTTCCCAGAACATACTACCCAAAGAGAACCTGATTTCAACTTCTGTTATCGTCAACTTCTCTTGCTACTCCCACCAACATGTAAGCACCTATTCTGATTTTATTTTTCTGGTTCTTTAGTGGAATCCCTGTGCTGCAGCTTTACAGAGGCAGATTTTTCTGTGAGTTTGAATCTACCATTTCTAACACCACATGCCTACTCCAGTTAGTGCCTCCCTTTATCTTTAATCTATTCTTTGTCAATGCCTGATTTTTACTCTTCTACTCAAAGTCTTCTGCTACCTAAAAGAACTTTCATTTTTGCCATTCTAGCAAATTATCCTCCAATCTATCATTTCACTTCTTTAAAATTAAAAAAGCAAAAAAGGTTTGTTATATTCAACAAATAGTCATGGGACAGTGGATATCTACATGCAAAGAAGAAAGCTGGACCTCTACCTCACCTTGTATTTTTAAAAATGTACTTGAGGTGGATCAAACGTCTAAATATCAGCACTAAAACAGTAAAAGTCTTAGAAAAAAAATTTGGGGACCCTGGATCAGGAAATGGCTTAGCTATGCATCTAATAGGTACAGCTGAGCATGGTGGCACACACCTGTACACCTGTAATCCCAGCTATTCAGGAGGATCACAAGTTAAAGGCCAGCCTGGGCAATTTAGAACCTGTCTCAAAAAATAGAAAGTCCTGGGGATGGATGTAGCCCAGTGCCAGAGTACTTGCCCGGCATGGGTGAGGCCCTGGGTTTGGTTAAAAAAAAAAAACAAAAAAAAAAAAACATACATACAGCTCAGTGTAGGAGCATGTACCTATAGTCCCAGCCACTTGGAAGGCTGAGAGGCAGGAGGATCATTTCAGCCCAGGAATTCAAGGGCAGCCTTGGCAACACGATGAAACCCTATTTCAAACAAAACAAAACAAACTCTTCCCCTCTCCAAAAACAAACAAAAACAAACCCACAGTGAGAAATTACTTAACCCCTACTAGGATGGCTATGTTCAAAAAGACAGATAATAAGCTGGGTATGGTGGCGCCCGCCTGTAATCTCAGCATTCGGAGGCTGAGGCAGGAGAATCATTGTGAGTCTGATGCCAGCCTGGGCTACAAAGTGAGTTCAAGCCAGCCTGAACTACATAGCAAGAGCCTGTCTCAAAAAACAAAAACAAAAAAAGGACACGCAATACACATTAGCAAAGATCTGCAGAAATCAGAACCCTGATGTAGTACACCGCTGGTAGGAATGTAAAGTGGTACAACCACATTGGGAAAGAGCTTGGCAGTTCCTCAAACGGTTAAACAGAGTTATAATACGGACCAGCAATTCTACTTCTGGGCGTATACATCTGAGAAATATAAATGTTCCTACAAAATGTTGTACGTGGTGGGGTTGGAGATTTACCACAGTGGTAGAGTGCTTGGCTAGCAAGCGCAAGGCACTGAGTTCGACGCCCCCCCAAAAAAGTTTGTACATCCAATTATTTTTTATAAATTATGTCAAACTACCCTTTAAAAAAGTTGCAATGATTTATACCTGCCCATTTCGTAAAATCCTTGCCAGTATTAATCTTTTTATTCTTTGTCCATCTTTGAGGCAAAGCAGTTTTAACTTCTTAAAATGTTTTCATTTATACTTCTTCTTATAAAAGAACTCAGTGGAAGGTTTGGGGCATAGCAGTTAAAGCCAATGATGATTATAGGCTTAAAAGACTGTCCTCTTACTGTGGTTCTGTTGTAGTCACTGCAGAAGAAAATGAATTCTACTGATGCATGGTAAGTCATTTTACTTACTTTGACTTTCATGTTCTAGTAAGATTCTTAACTACAGAACTATATTCATTTAAAGCATTTTATTAATCTGATCCCATTCTTAAATCATTACTGCTAATCTGTCTTTCGTGACCTTATTGTAAACCTACCATGTATTCTAAGAATGTTGTAACAGTGCTAAAAATTCAGTAGTGACAATTATTCTGTAATTTATGTAAACTCTCCATCCTTCTAGGTCCTGAAAGTCTTATTCCTGCATTATATCAAGTTACCAGAAATCGAGGTTTCTTTCTTCCTTCCAGTAACACTGCTTTAATTTAGAATCTAAAGTTATAGAATTTACTTGAATAGGAGAAATCATCTGAAGGTCATTTCTTTCTTTTGTACAACTATAATAAAAAACTTAAACCAAGTTAATCAGTGTTTTTCCTACAAAACACAAAGTATTTTATAATAGGAGAAAGGGAAAAGAACGCTTACTTTAAATAACTATGTATATCCCTAATTTTCATTAAAAACTAAATAGCCCCAAATACCTTCCTTTTGGTCTTAATGACAGAACTTGAGAGCATTATGTACATTCAGTTATCCGGTTATAGTATTTTTACATTTTTTTCCTTTTTACTGAGATTCTGATGTTTAAACAATCTTTACTATTCTTTTAGCACGTAATTTAAAAAAAATCTCCAGAACTGCTGTACCAAGGAAGAAGCATTCCCACACTGCACGCCCATGTTTCTAATAGGTGAGTGAGGATGCTCATGCTCAAGGAAATACCACACCGCAATTTGGGGACTGTGACAAGACCTCCAAAGAAAGTGTCAGTAATGTAATTTGAGCATTACTGCTGTCTTTTAAAATGAGTTAAAATAAAATAACTATGTTGTTTGTTTGCAAAGGCAGAAGATAGTTCAGGGTTTTAAATGGTAACACTAGATCCGTCCATTTCATTTATCTGTCTGAGAACCACTGTTCAATACAGTAGAGGGCAGTGTTGTCAAAAGCTATGCCAATTTTAAAAACTGAAATTCAAAACTATTTGTATTTGCTTATATATTATAAAAATACATCTATATTTGTTTCTTATTAACATGAGTAAACAAAATCTTTTTCTTTTTTGAGGCAGGATTTCACTATGTAGTTTGGGCTGGCCTCAAACTCAGGGCAATCCTCCTGCCTTAGCCTCCCAAATTCTGGGATTACAGGTGTGTGCCACTACGCCTGGCAGATAACCAAAATCTTACACATATATATCCTATTATTTAGGAAATCATTACTTCAGAACAAAAAAAATGAAAACCATCTCCAAGGATAATGCACCAGAATCATAGAAGCTTTTTCTACTACTTTAAACAGATTGGTTATTTTTATCACTATTTATATTACTTTAACTACATTTTATGAGCTTACCTAATCTGTCATTTCAGAGCACATAACTGAATGTTGATCTTCCAAAAACTAAAATTCCATTTGTTTAACCAAAATCACTAGCTTTTCCACTAATAAACTAATTTTTAAGATTTTTGTTTTTAATATTAGAAAAGATAGAAATGATTTGCCAAAAGTTAACATATGGTTAGTAATATAAAGAAAAACCCAGACTGGCCTTGGATTCCTAGGCTCGAGAAATCTTCCTGCCTTAGCCTCACAGGCAGCTGGGACTACAGGTATGCCCCACCACGCCTGCCTTAAACATTTGTTTTATTCTCTTTTAAAAAGTAAAGGATTTCCACATGTATTTTGCCAAAGAAAATTCCACTTGCTGGAATAAATTTTTACTTCCACAGAAGCTGATGTAATCATTCAGACATTTTTCTAAGAGATATTTTAAATTCTCTTCTGCAATTTTTGTTCAAAATACAGATGTTCCCAAAGCAAAAGGGATTATATTAACTGACAAAAGAACACGTAAATTTTCTTCCATTTTGCATTTGAGATGCCTTTTTACTACAATTTATAACAGAAATAAGTATTTACAGCCGTGGGTACCAAATGTCAACATAGCTATTAAATTTTTGAAATAGTAAAAAATTTTTATTTGTTAAAATACACTCAGTATTTTAAGGTGAAGTTCCTTCTGAAACAGTTATGACCTGTCTCTCAATATATACTTTTTATTTTCAAAAATGATCTGAATAATTTTCCTTTAAAAATAATTAAAGTCACCATGGTATGGAAAATACACACACACATACATACTGCATCTTTTTTTTTTTTTTTGGTGATGGGGATCAAACTCCAGGCCTTGTGCTTGCAAGGCAAGCACTCTAACCACTGAGCTCAATCCCCAGCCCCCATACTGAATCTTTTGCCAAGACTGGATGGAATTATTCTTGGCTTCCCATGCTATTGGCCAAGTGCCTTCTGCTACCATTTATAATATATGAAGTACGACCTTCTCAAAAACCCAATAAAACTACTTAGAGTTGTAAAACTAGAGTATTTAAATTCCAATGACTTGAAAGGCTGAGGCAGGAAGATCACAACAGCTTAGGCAACACAGTAAGGCCATGTCTCAAAGAGGGCCAGGATACAGCTCAGTGATAGAGTACCCCTAGGTGCAATCTGTTTTTTTGTGATGGGGTCGCAGCCAGTGAACCTAGTGATGGGTGAGAGAAATACTTTTTCTTAACATGGCAAGAGGGCAAGGAGTGGTATACAGCATACAAGAAATTAGAATATGTAAATAGTGATATTTAAGGTTACTATATCAAGAACACATGACTTTGCCCCTAAAAGGGCAAGGGAATACTGACTCAATGTAGTATTCTGTGTAGACGTCATAATACTTTTGCCATGACTTACAGAAGTAATCATCAAATTTTTAAGAGGTGGGCAGGGTGGCACATGCCTGTAATTTTTCCAGCACTATGGAGGCTGAAGCAGGAAGATTTCAAGTTCCAGGCCAGCCTGGGATACACAGTGAGTTCAAAGCTGGCCTAAACTACATAGACCAGTTCTTCTCCTCCCAATTTTTTTTTTTCTTTGAGCATCTCCTAAAGTACTTGTTAAAATCTATGTGCTTGCTTCCATAATTTTCCAGTTAAAGTTTTTATAACCTAGTTTGAAATGATTTCACACTGTCATACTAAAACTATTAGTAATTTATGGAAAATGATTATTTTTTAATGTATCCAGTGGTCTGTGAATACCATAACAACTCTGCATCCACCATTACCTGCTTTTAAAATACAAGAAATAAAATTTAATACTTGAAAATTTTCCATAATTCTCTATTTTTCTCTTGAACTTGAATTTTCATTCCATTCTTATCCTAGAACAGCAGTTCCTACCAGAAGTGGAGGAGGTGGGGAAATGTGTTTACCAGGAGACACTGGCAATGTCTGCAAACATTTTTGACTGTCACAGATGAAAGAAGGATACTAGGGGCATCTAAAGGGTGCAGAAATGCTCCTACCTCACACAGCTCAAAATAGCCCTGAACAACAAAGAATGGTCTAATGCCAAATGTCGACATGCTGAGATTGAGAAACCACCTCTTACAGTGATACATTTTTATACCTGAAAGTTGTCTATTCATCACCTCATCACATTATACTTCTTTAAAATATTTATATAATAGGCAGAAATCCAGATATAACATAAAGGCCTGTTAAGAATGTAATTACAGGGCTGGGGATTTAGCTCAGTGGTTAGAGTGCTTGCCTAGCAAGCGCACAGCCCTAAGTTTGATCCCTGGAACCAAAAAAAAAATTAAGAGTGTAATTACAATTATTAGTACACATTAAACAAAACTGATTAAATAATCACTATCAAATGTAAAAAGAGAAAATACATTTAAATGTTCCTAATGAGATGCATGTGGCTTATATTTATTTTTATTTAGTTGTTTTATCTGTGGATAAATACTAAGTTTAAAATAAAACAGAATTTACTGCAATATTTCTATTTTCATTTTTATGTGCTGAGAAATCTTTTTATATGAATAAAAAGTCAATGACAAAGGACTTCTGTTGGAATAATGTCACTAAATTCTGTGAGCTCTTCCTAAATTATGTACCTGAGTTACACCATGATCTATTTTTAAAAGTTGTTTTAGGGGTTGGGGATTTAGCTCAGTGGTAGTGGTATTTGCCTAGCAAGCACAGGGCCCTGAGTTTGATCCTCAGCACCCCCATAAATAAATAAAATTTTAACTCATCAGCTAAAAATTTTATCCAGTTTAGGTCTGTTCAAACATTGTTAAATTTGAAACTGACTGACTTGTTCTGTAGTCCTTCTTCAGGGTATTCATTTTCTTAGTATCTACAGCTACTGGAAGCCCAGAGATTTTTAAACCCAGCTTTACAACAGGGTCCGAATTAGGCCTTGTTCTGTAAAGCATCTTTAGGAACTTCTTTTACTGAAATATAAGAATACAATTTCACTTACTTTACTAGGGTTTGAGGGGCCTCACTAGGTATACTGTCATCTAATAAATTACTTTGGCAGTCTATTGCCTCATAACTATGTTTATTAGTCCATCATGAAAATTCAAGCACAGATGTCTTCAAACATCTGGGTCTTAGAAACCATAACGTGGACATTGTGGAAATTAGACCCTTAAGAAGAAAATGGCCCATATATGACTAAAGTTCTCTCCATTACTACCTTACCTCTTAGATACTCTGTACTGTGCTGTGGTCAATTTTCCAGTCTCAGGGTCATGTACTGTAGCTCGGCTCAGCTACAAAAAAAAAAAAGAGAAAGGACAAGGACTTACTCTAGTAGCAGGCAATTTGGGGCTTTTGTTTGTTTTGTTTTGCCAAGCCACAGGTGATTGGAAGGATTCAGACTGCTCTGGATGGCAGGTAGTTTTTGAATTAGCAAAAACATGTAGAAAGGTGGCAGAACAGCCACTTCAAAGTCAAGAAGAAAATGGGGTGGCAGATTTTTGATGTGAATTTATTGTCCTTTCACTTTTTTAAAAAAAATCATTTGAAGCTTTATGTAAATGATATATAGCATAGGGTTTCACAAGAGCTTTCCCAAATCTAGAAGTTTAATGTTCTTTTAAATATTTTGGAAAAAAAATTAGTCTGAAGTTCATTTTTTAAACTTTCACCAGATAAAACTGGTTTTCAATCTGTATGCAAAGTAAAAGGCAACTAAGTTCAACAAGTAATTTTTGGAATACTGAATTCAGAAGCATAATTCTTTCCAGTGCCAACTTTTGAGTCAGCAAGTTTTTAAAACTAAAACTCCAACAGGAGTAATACAGATTACTCCACAATGACAATGATATTTTATAAGACATAAGAACAAATGCCAACACAATCACCATAAAGGATGATATGAATCACTGCAGCCCTTACAAATGCGAGAGAACTGCATAAACAGGGACTCTTCTCAGAATAACCAGGCTGCTGCTTTTTATTTCCCACTTTGACAACAAAGGGGAAAAAGAATACGAGGATCAGGCTCTTTCCTGGATATCTGATACCTGATAAAAAGAATAAAGCATATTAATTTGCTAAACATAACAGACCAGTTAAAGATTAAAAACAGAACTTCTAGTTAAAGGAAAAAGCCTGTGAAACACAAAGCAGGTTATCCATGCGTTATCCTGTTCGTGGATAAGGTGGTGACTTGAGCTGGAGACTGAAAATGCCCTATTTCCCCTAAATGAATAAAAATTCCTGTAGGATGTACAAAACACTCATTAGAGGGCAAAATATGCAATATACACATCTCTTACCTTTTGCTAATTCTGTAATGTACCGTCTCCAAGTCTCCTGTTATTGGGTTTGAAATGGTGGCTCGCCTCAGCTGTGAAGCCAACCATCAAAATAGTTGCATTACAAGACAAAACATGAATCACATTTATCCAACCAGTCAGAATTCTGGCGTTTTAACAAAGGAGGGTGAATAGAGGAAGTAACTCCATATACTTCCATGGAGTTGAGCCATGAAAGTCAGTTGTTTTTTAGGTGTTTGTATTTGTTTTGGTACTGAAGATTGAATTTGGGGCCTTTGCACTGAGCTACATCCCCCAGCCCTTTTTAAAATTTTATTATTTTGAGACAAGGTCTCACTAAATTGCTAAATTGTACAGGCTGGGTTTGAACTTGTGATCCTCTTATCTCAACCTCCCAGAGGGCTGAGATTACAGGCGTGCACCATCATGCCTGGCTAGGGTTTTTACATTTTTAAAAAAATAATTTGTTTTTGTGTTACATGAATAGAGGACATACAAACAACAGAGAATGGAAATATAAAATTTCTTTCAATGGTAATGAAGAAAAGTAATTTCTAAAATTTGAAGTATAAATTAAAGGAACAATAATGCAATGTAATTAATGATCTATTCTAAAACCTTCAGGATTAATTAAAATTATTTTTAGTGATAGAAATGTGTACAAAGGTTAATACTATTGAAAATTATTTTGAGGTAAACCTTTTCTCCCTTTAAAATACTCACTCAGTAAATATACGGTAAAATAATCTTGGATTGATCAGAAAGGCAAATGAAAAGAATTTATCAGTGTTAAAAACAACATGAAAGACATGATAGCCAAGATAATCGTTTCAAACTTTTTTTTAAACTTCTGAGGTTAGCAAGAGTATGAAATTTTAAAACCACTTAATTTATTGATCACAAAATAATCAAAATTGAGCAATCTCCTTTGAAGACTGACTCTCAATGAATACAATAAGAGTCTAGCTTAGGAACATTTGAGTCTTGAATTTTCATAGGTGTACTATATAAGACTCGCTTTGTCAGACTTAGGAACAAATCCAACTTATGAACATTCTCCTGGAATAGAACTCATTCATAAGTTGGGGACTTACTGAGTTCTACCAAGACATTTTGATAAACTGGGTTTACTACCCACAAAGGATAGAAATTCAAACAAGAGTAACAGAATATAACTGTAAGTAGCATTCTGCTCAGTAGTAGATTTACTAGAATTCCCTTGAACAGCACCCACATGTATTATTAGATCAGTCTTTTGCATTTATAATCTCTTTGATAAACAAAAAGTATCAATCAGGAAAAGTAGTAAAACTTTTTAAACATTTACTTTGCAGTACAAATATCTAGATAATTGAAATATTTATGATACAACAAGGATTGGCAAAACCAAATTCAGCTGCCTTCTATTTTTAGAAATAAAGTTGTATTGGAGTACAGCCACCCTCATTCATTTTCATATTTTCTTTGGCTGCTTTTCCATTACAATGACAGAACTGAGTAGTTGTGACAGAGACCATATGGTCTGCAAAGCCTAAAAAATAGTTACTATCTTGATCGTTACAGAAAAAAAATTACCAACCCCTGTGCAATGAGAGCAAAACTAAGCTTAGCACTGATTTAACAATCTCTTTATGAAAGTAATAGTGGGTTATAGTTTACCATCAATAAGGTGAACTACTAAAGGAAAGCTGAAGGGAGAAAAGGCACGATCATAAAGGATTGTCTTTCCCACATTCTCTGACAAAAGAAGAATGTGCTGACCACGAAATTTATAGGATTGGGCTTAACCTATAGTAGACTATTTTTCTTAGTAAGATAAGTGTCATAGGTTGAAGTCAGAAAACTATGATGTCACTATTTAAACATTAGCATGATGTTTGTACCCAACTATATTTTTCTACTACAGTATTAATGTGCCTAAGAGCAATAAAAATATGCCAAAAATATTCTTTCAGATAAAAATATAGAAGATATGAAAAAACTGAGCTAGGGATGTAGCTTAAGGATAGAATGCTTGCCTAGCATGTTATAGGCCCTGCGCTCAATCTTCAGCACCACAAAAAGAAAGAAAAAAAGAAAGAAAATGAGTTTAGGGTGGCCTCTGAGATTAAGGTGACAAAATATATAGAAAAGTTATTCAGTAAGACAGTGAAACAAAATTATTTGTTAAGTGTGAATAAAAATCTCATCTATGATTTTCCTAATTCTGTGTTTAATGCCCAGTTGTGGGGTATGTTATTTCTGACAACAACAAACTAAGAAAAACTGGCATACATAGAACATAATTAACAAGTCCGTTATGTTGCAGCAACAGTATCTACAACTACCTGTGGAGTTACTACTGCCGTATCAATTATCCTATAATTCACAAACAAAAAAACTCACACAAAGGTACAGTAAATTGAGGGGAAAAGAATAACTTACCCTTGGTTTTGCTAGGTCTTTGACAATTTCAATTTCTGCATCAGAAATAATATCATGGAAGCGAATAATACGAGGCTTGTCCCATTCATCTTCCTGTTTGGCTGGAGCCAGAATAAATTTAGGATTACGGTTTCCATCATGATAGCGGCAAAACAGTTTTTTTTGTCTTCGAGGAGTCTAAACATAAAACGATAAATATATTAGAGTAATTATACATATATACATACATATGTATACATATACACAAATACACAGTATATACATATGTACATACATATATATGTGGATGTGTTTGCAGCACAGGGGACTAAACCAGTGGGCCTTCATGCTTAAGTACAGCCCCAGATTTTTTTGTTTTTTTTACATTTTGAAACAGGGTCTTGCTAAATTTCCCAGGCTGGGCTCAAATGTAGGATCTTCCTGCCTCAGCTTCCCAGAGTTCTGGGATTACAGGTGTGCACCACCACACCTGGCTAAGAGTAATAATATTTTTAATACCTATTCCTATGCAGACACAAAACAATAATCATGCTTGCATATACATAAAGTATCTCTGGAAGAATAAACAAGAAGCAGTACTCTACAAGTATTCTGAATCAGGACCTTAAAAATTTTACTAATGATTATTTTCTGGGGGAGAAAGAAGAAAAAAGGTAAGGTTTCTCTTTTAACCCTTCACTCATCAGGAAACAGGAAAGAAACAGTGAAGTATTTATAGAAATACGAAGTGAATGGCCAGCACTGTTCCAAACTTCAAAAAGTAACTGGGAAGCACTCAGAAAAGTGAGTTTCTAAAAGGGGAAAAAACAAAACACCAAAACCAGTTTTCCCTACTATAGACCTTACAGTTAAATTCTTGTCACAAGAAGGGAAAAATTGGGGATTTGGCTTAGTGGTTAGAGTGCTTGCCTTGCAAGCAAAAGGCCCTGAGTTCAAGCCCCAGCACCAAAAAAAAAAAAAAACAAAAGGGAGAAATTAACAGCAAAGGTAAAAATGGGTAGTTCCAAAAGAGCCAAGTGCTTTTAACAGGGAGTATAAAAATACTGTAGAGTAGTCAACAAGCAAATAAACGTTCCCTTTAATCATCTGTTATATAAATAAAATATGTTAGTTCACAGCTGATTCCTCTCTTTGCCGTGTCTCCCCTCCACGGTGATGGGGATCAAACCCAGGGTCTTGGGCATGCTGGGTGAGAACTCTACCACTGAGCTACATCACCAACCTTGCTATTCTTCCCTTGACTAAACAAGTATGTCACACACAAAGCAGGAATATAATTAGTTTAATTGTTAAGCAATACAGTAAAACAAATAGATTCATTCATGTTTATTCTCCATGCACGTTACCTGGAATCAAACCCAAAGCTTTCTATCAAATAAGTCTTCTTCTATACAATGATGAAATGGATTGAACTATCTGAAAAGAAGGATGTGCCTTTGATAGCAGGCAGAGTTGACATGTGTTACAATGAACTAGTAAACTGGCAGGATCCTGTTTTGTACTTACAGTTCTATTTTGCTTTCTTAACAGTTATTGAAGGCAATTTTTAAGAATCTGTTTACTGGTAGAAATTTGAACAGTAACTAGTATTTTTTAGGTGCAGTAATGGCCTTTTAGTTATTTTGAATCCTTTTTTTTTTTGAGACAGTCTTGCAATGTAGTTCAGGCTGGCCTTGAACTCACTGGGTAGCCCAGGTTGGCCTCAAACTCGCAGTGATCCTCCTGCCTCAGCCTCCCAAGTGCTGGGATTACAGCTTGACTCATTTTTAAAAGATATACATCCATAAGTACCTGCCTAGAAAGCACAAGGCCCTGAGTTGGATCTCCAATACAAAAAAAAAAAAAAAAGACATCTAGTTTAGATCTATCTAGAGGTCCCTCCGAAGGCTTGTGTGTTACAGGCTTGCAGTTGAGAGGCAGTAGAACCTGTAGGAGATGAGCCTTATAGAAGGCCTTGGGGGCTGCCCTTGTCTTTCTCAGCTGCTGCTCCCCATCCCTGCCATGATATTCTGCCTCACCACAGACCCAAAACAATGGAGGTGAAACCACCAAGCAGTGAGATCTCCGAAAGTGAGTCAAAATGTATCTTTCCTCCTCTTAAAATTGTTTATGTCACATATTTTGTCACAGTGATGCAAATATTTACTAAGAAATGAAAAAGACAGTTTAATGAGTCTAATGAAGTGTTACTATCCTTGAATTTACTCATTAGCTATCAAAGCAAAAGCAAACATACCCTGCTACAAGTCCAGGAACCCAGCTATCAACAGTGTCAACAAAGGTGTGTATGTGTTTGCTGTTAGCAGTCTGGCTGTCAACAGTCATTACTGCCAAACTGTAAAGCTCAGCTCGAGTTTGCTAGTAGTGAAGAAAAATTTGTCATGTGGTACACTAGTATCACATGAGAGTCCTTAAAAAAAGGTTTCATGGGCTGGGGATGTAGCTCAGTGGTTGAGACCTGCCTGGCATGCAGAAGGCCTTAGATTTGATCCTCAGTACCACAAAAACAAAAAGACCACTCCGTGGTCAATTTTGGTTACCTATATATCCACAATAGTGAAAATTATCATAAGAAAGACTCTGAGAAGTCCCGGAAAGCTAAACAAAAACCTGTGTTTTACTTTAACAAATGTCCTTTAGAACCTTTTGAGTTTGGATTTAAGATCTACTGATATTCCAAAGAGGTGCCATTTTGAATTATAAATATGAAATATACAATAAACAAGAGGATATTTATAGATATATTTGGGTTTTTTAAAAGAATAAATGTTAAAATCTGTTAACATCGACATTTTGAGTATTTCTTAAATATACAAACATTTCATTAAGGAATCTTTTTAAGACTGAACAGGAGCAGGATCAAGAGATTACTGTATAGATGAGTCTTGTATCTCATAAAATCAATTACCAATAGAATATTATTTCTACTTAAGACTACTAAAATCTCTTTTGCATTAAATATAAAAAGAATTATCACTTCCTTAAACTTCACTTTAGAAAATAAACCTCTTTTGATCTGTGAACAGGGTACTATTAACATAAATGCATATAATGGCATATGATTCACAAACTTCATATTAAACCTATTTTAATAACTGCAGCATACTCAATGTGACACTGACAGACAGCAAGTAATAATGCATACTGTAATATTTTATGCAATCATGATTTTTATCACATAGGCTTAAATGTAAGAGCACTCTGATTCTTTCTACAACTACATATAAAACATACATACGCACTCGTGCACACACACACAATTGTCTTTTCCACTTTACCATTTTGATACCCTCCCCACGGCACAGCATTTCGTACTTCTGTCTCTCTGGCAGGTAATCCACAGCAATCCCTTTTTTCCTTGGTGTTCTTTTCTGATCAGATTGGTCATCTGAAGCAGACTTATTGGCATCTTTTTCTTTAGCCATTATATACTCAAAATATTTTAAATTACCATTAGCTCTCTGATGTTCAGGATCTATTTGAAGAGAAATAAAGTATGTCCATGGATAAGTTTACAATTTTTCAAGCCTCTAAATATAAATAATATTGGGGACCGTATGATTTGTCTTCTAAACCAGGATGCTTTTTAATAGTGAAAAGAACCACTAAGAAAAATTATTACACCAAAAATGGGTGTAAACTAGTAGTATCCCAACTAAGTTAGAACATATGGTCATCCTATGTAAAAACAGTTCTAGAAACAGCCTTTTATTACAAGGGTGCAATTATTGCTTCTACTTTGAGAACTTAATAATCAGCCAGAGAAACTATGTTTAAACTGATATGAAATGAGTTTTTGCCGAGTGGGGTATGCTGGGGATCAAACTCAGGGCCTTGTACTTGCTAGGCAAGTACTCTACCACTGAGTTAAATCCCCATCTGTAACATGAGTCTTAAAACCTTACTTATCCTACTTATTTTAGGCAATGGGAAATATTTTTCTAACACTGAAAAATAATCACTATTGTAAAAACAAAGCATATGTACTTCAAAAGCAACCTTTACCACAGATATATTATAAATGCAGAACATACCTCAGTAAATTTCAGCCCCAAATTTCTAAGAAAGACAGAAAAAAGAAACTAAAGATAGAATTTTCAAGTAAGACAGACTCCACTGACTCAGAATTACTAGTGATAATTTTTAGCTGTACCACCCAGTTGGGAAAACAAGAAAAATCCAAACAACTACAAACAGAGATAAAAACAAAAGAGGCAGAACAGTAGCAGAGACTTCACTTGTGACATTAATTGAAGTATAAAATATTTCTTGTCCTTCAGAGACTGCTGACAATATACATAATGTGATATACAATAAAAACTTAATTTTGTAAAAGGAAAAACTGTAGGGAAGGGGAGTGTATACTACAAAAAGACAAAAATTTGTGTGTCTTTGGGTAATTGGCTTATGGATAGATGACTATTATGTATCTTTTTCTGTCTTAATAAATTTCCTATGATGAATACAAAGTATGTTTTATAATAGGAGGAAAATTCACTGGAAAATACCAAAAGGAAAAAATGTTATTTGAACTAGTATCTTTTAATTTATCAATTCACCCAACTAAATAATAAACCACTTACCAAAAGTTCACTTTCAAAAAAAAAAAAAGTTCACTTTCAGATGATCAATCCTTTTGAGTTGTCTGATTTTTCTTACAAAATGCATATTTTTCTATTCATAAAATAACTTAAGTTTTAAGGCTTCATTATATACCAAAGGCCACCTGAACTTATTATTGTATAAATTCTTGTCTCCATCTCCAAAGATTATGATTTAGTAGAACTCAAGTAATTTTCATTTCTAACAAGTATTCAAGTAATTCTGATGTATGTGGTGCCTGGACCATACTTAGAGAAATTCTCATCTCTTTTCAAAACAAGAGTGGTAAAATTCCCCCAAGATATCTTTTTCTAACATTTGAATATGAAATGCAATACACTAATAACACTCCTCAGAAGAAAGTGGTTTAACATTTTACACGGAAACATTTTTGACTGAGTGAGTTAGCTAGGTTAGATTCAATCTGGAAATTCCAGAAAACAGACTGGAAGAACAAAGCCACTGGGGCAGTACTAGTCATGTGAGAAAACTCAGCTGCCATTTACCTTGAGAATAAGCACTGAAAGGATAAAGTATGTCCAACAGGTAAGGTTCTTGATTTCTAACAAATAAAAAGTACTAAAGGTACATGGATGAATGGATGAACAGATAAACACATAGATAATACATATCCCCAATATAATTATAACCTTAAATTAAGGCCAGATAACATACCTAGTTCAAGAAGCTTCTTTGTGAGCAGAAGGGCCTTATCTAGATCTCCCTGCTGGTATACGGCATAGCTCAGATAATCTAGCACAGAGACCTCGTCCACGGTAGTAGCCACCTCGCCTTCATCCAGTTGCCTGAGGGCCTGTCCCATCCAGAGTTCGGTGTGGTAATAGTCTGCTTCTGTGTAGGCCACTTTGCCCAACTCAAAGCAGTCCTCAGCCGTTAGGAAAGATTTGTGTTTTACTCCTATGAAAACAAAACACAGAGAACTTTCAGAATCCTCATACTACTGTATATTTACTTAGGACTATACAGCTTTCAAAGTGCTATTTCACTTTTATTTGAACTTTACAACAACCTTGAGGTAAGCAAAAAATTATCCTAATTTTACAAACAAATGAACAATCTGCAAGGTGAAGTAGCATAATCAAGAATCACACAGCTGGTATTGGGCACCCTAAGAACCCATGGCTTAGACTACCAGATATTTTGCCAAAATGAAATATCAGGTACGCTGAAATGTGCTATTCTCTAATACAGTAGGGATCACCATAACAGATGTATCTGTCAGTCTTCTAACCAACAATCTAGGAATGAGATGAATGTATAGGAGGAAAGGCAACCCTGTCAACTTTGTTCTTTTTTTTAAACTACGTTAATGAGATGTAAAATTTAAATACCAGACTTCATTCACTCATTTAAAGGTCACTAGTAAAATATTTAAATATACTAGTTCTTAGTATATTTATATATGTATGCAACAATCACCACAATCTAATTTTAGAACATTTTTGTTTTAGTTACTTTTCTCTCGTTGCTGATACAAAATACCAGACACCCAAAGTTAGGGGAAAAAAAGGTTTATTTGGCTCACAGTTTGTACAGGTTTCAGTCCACAATCACCTGGGTCCAAGGCAGGGTGGCATGGCAGACAGGCAGAAGGCAGCAAGGTAAGCAAAGAATACAAGCAAGGGGACTTACCAGCTTCTTCCTGTATTTTATGTCTTATCCAGGCTGCTAGGATTAGGCCAGTGCTAAACCAATCAGTGGATTGATTTAGTAATCACACGCCCTTAATCCCAGCATCACACACTCTAGACCCAACTACCTCTTACCACTTGAGGCTTTGGGGGGACATCTAAACATGAACCATAACAATTTTCATCACCTCAAAAGGAAATTTTGTCACCATCAACAGTTACTACCTATTACCTCCCCAACCTCAGCCCTAGACAATCTCTAATCTACTCTGTATCTCCAAAGGTTTGCAGAACCTATTTTTGACATTTCATATAAACGTCGTTCTTTTGTCACTGGTCACTTTATCTCAGTATAATGTTTCCAAGGTTCATCCGTGCTGTAGAATCCTTTCTATTGTTAAACAATAGTTAACTGGATGGATAGAGCACAATTATCTGTTAGCTGATGGACATTTGCATTTTTCTCACTTTTTTTGGCTTTTTTGAATGATGCTACTATGAATATTTGTGTACAGGTTTTTTGTGCACATATGATTTCATTTCTCAAAAAAAAAAATAGAGAGAGAGAGAGAGCAGCAAAATTGCTGGGTCCTATGGCAACTCTATGCTCAACATTTTGAAAAAATGGGAAAATGAGATACTGAAGGGGGTAGCAATGTCAACAGGTAACTTTGCTTTTGAAAAATCAGCAGTATGAAACAAGAATAATAACGTTATACTCAAGGCTTCATACTACTATTTTTCAATTATTTCTCTGAGAATTAGCATTAGGGATTTGAGAGAACATTCTCATAGATAAGATTTTTGCAGATGAACCAAATATAACAGCTAACATTGTAATAAGCTAAAAACAAGGAAACATATAGGTAGCTATGTCAACACAATGGAATATCTTTCAATAAAATAACTTCAAATGTCATCTAGACAGAAATATACTGAAATGTTAAATTGTCACCTTGCTAGATGTATCACAAACTAATTTCCAAAATCTTTAAAACTTTTTAATTTTTCGAAAATTGTACAATTACTTTGATAAGAACAAAGAAAAACAGGGAATTATAGAAACATTTTAAAAAAGCATAACTCTGAATGTTGTCCACAAAATGATAACCATATAATACTCCTTTTTTTTTTTTTGCAGTGCTGGGGATTAAGCATGCTGGGTTGCAACTCTACCACTGAGCCCAAAATCCATCCTTATAAGAATAAATCAGTTGAATTACTTGGAGATTTTAAAGGCCTGAGTATTTTATATTGTTTTCAGGTTGTACAATACCAAATAATAGAAAATTATTTCTGGATCAGATGTTATGAGAAAAAAGCATCTGATATAAAACACTAGCAATGCAAGATAAAATAATTATTCATTTATACTACAGCCAAGGTCATAAGAATTAAGCAACTTTCCTGGGACCAAAAGAAAAGGGAACTTGAAACCCAGAGAAATAAACTAAGGAGGAAGCTGTATCTATTCTGAAGCAGTTACCAGAATTAGAAAACCAGAGGTTTGATTTTTCACCACCAGAAGGGACAGGGGATTAAAGCCTCCAGACTATTCCAAGTGGCAAATGGTCTTGATAACTCAATATAAGGCAAAACATTGGAAAAATTACAGCCTGAATAAAATAATGAGCTTTAAAAAAAACTGCCAGTAGACAGAGAGAAACAACAAAAGAATCTGTATTTCCCAGAATCAATTCCACAGGCATGTCCTCAGGGAGGTTTTAATTTCACACCTACATTGTCTCAATGGTCTGGGAAACTAAAGCCAAGAAATTAATTTAGATTGATCCTGGGTTGGTAATGTTATAGGCCATCTAACATAAACAACATTTATACTCCAGCAAATGGACCCTTTCCCCCAAACTTTGCAATATTTCCACAAATGACACTCGCTTAAGTAGCACACACAATCCAAAACTGCAAAGCATGGGACAAAATAAGCTAGTATGAGCAAACTTAGCAGAAATTATCAAAAACAGTACTAGATGTCCCCATAGATCTTCAGAGACTGGAGTTATCAGATTAAGAATACAAAATAATGGATTAAAATATTTAAAGTACAAAAACAAAAAAGAGTAACAATTAAGATACCCGCTACCGTTTGGATGTTGGCTGTTCCCCAAAGGTCCATTGTTAAAGGCTCGGTCCCCAAGGTGGCACTACTGGGAGGCAGTGGAACCTCTAGCAGGTGGGGCCCATGGGAAGCCCTTGTGTCCCTGTGAGTTCGCCCTCAAAGGGAACTGTGGGACTTCATTCCTCTTTGCTTCCTGGCTTATCAAGTAAACAGTTTGCTTTGCCATGTGCTCGCTGTAATTGCACCCTTACCAGAAACCCAAAGCTGTGGTAGATCCATCTGATCTTAAAGTAGAACTTCTAAAACCATGAGCTATAATAATTTTCTCATTAATTATTTCAGGTATTTCATCATAGTAACATGAGACTGACTAACCTAATGCCCTGTACAGGACCCAGCAGATTTGAGTGAAAAGGGAAAAAAATAAAACAAAACAAAAAACTTCCAGATCCTAAGCACAGGTTGAGCATCTCTAATCTAAAATCTGAAATGCTCCGGCACGCAAAGCTTTTTGAGCACTGACACAATCCAACACGTAGAAAATTCCAAACTGACCATGGGGTGGCACACGCCTGTAATCCTAGCACTTGAGAGGCTGAAGCAGGAGGATCACTGCAAGTTCAAAGCCAGTCTAGCTACACAGTAAGTTCAAGGCCAGCCTGAACTACAGAGCAAGATCCTGTCTCAAAAAACAAAACAATTCACCTATGATGAATGTTATCACTATGTACATCTAAAACTATCATTAAAATTAAATTAAATTAAATTTTAAAAAGCTCACATATAAAAAGAAATCCTAATTTAAAAAGGCAGAGAAAAGAAGGAAAAGTTAGAATTTCAGAAAAGTAAAATATGGGACAGGGTAGAGGATTTAGCTTAATGGCAGAGCATCTGCCTAGCAAGTGCAAGGCCCTGGGTTTGATCCCCAGCACTCACACACCCCCTAAAAAAGGGACAGATACTATCTTCCAGAACTGGGGTTGGGGATTTAGCTCAAGTGGTAGAGTACTCGCCTAGCAAGTATAAGGCCCTGAGTCTGATCCCCAGCAACCACAAAAAAAAATTTTTTTAAATCTTCCAGAATTAAAATATATGGAACTCTAGATTCAGGAAGAACAAAGAATCCCACACAAATAAATATAAAGGCAAGGTAAGGATATATTTCAAGAAGAAAAATTCCAAAAGGAAAGTTTGAGGCTTAAGAATGATAAAGAAACTAAATAAATAAATTTATATTTGCCAATCTAAAATCATAAAGATTGGCAAAAATCTCAAAGTTGACGTATTTTTGGTGATGCTATGGGGGAAATGGCACTCATATCCTGCTGGTAGAAATGCAAAATGATACAAATCTCACAGAGGCTACTAGGACAATGTTAGCAAAATTACCTATTCATTTACTCTTTGAACCAGTGAGACCACTTCTAGAAAAATAGCTGTAAAGGTCAGTTAGCAAAAATACAAAATAAATATGCACAAGGTTATTAGCAACATTATTTTTTTCAGCAGGAAAATGACTTCAGATAAACCAGATTTTCATCATATAGGGCCATGGTTAAATAAACTATGGAACCTCTGCAACACACAGTAACATGCAGCTGTAAAAATAAATGAACATTCCTATGTATTATATGAACTGATATCTAAGGAATACCAAAGGAAAACACCCAAGTTCAGAACAATATTCACAGCATGGTACCTTTTGCATAAACGTCAAGAGGAAATACAAGTATGTATATATATATATTTACTCCTTTTTTAAAAAGAAATTATGGAAATAAAAAATAAAATGGTTGCATACAGAAATGAGAGAACAGACTGAAAAGTACAGAAATGAAAGTGAGAATTCTATAAATGCACTTAGTATAGATTGGATGGTGAAAGAATATGAAAATTCTATATAAAGACAGAAAAACTAAAGAAAAAAGGCAACAATACCTAAAAATGAAGAAAACACACTGAAGGGCTGGGGATTTAGCTCAGTGGTTAGAATGCTTGCCTTGCAAGCACAACGCCCTGAGTTTGATCCCCAGCACCAAAACAAAACAAAAAAACACGGAAATAATTGAACCCAACTGTACAGCACATTGAAGGCATAGCCATGCAGAGAAATGAATTATTTCACAAGTCTTCAAGACAATATTATGACTGACCATATCTGGTATGATACATACTAAAAATTAAAATAAATAAATAAAAAGTACTGCATTCAGTGGTCAATGTCATTAATAATGAAGGTACTATTATTTTAAGTTATTTTAGGTATATTATAGATAATACAAAGAAGTTAATATCATTAGGAACCAGAATTTTTAACACAAAAGGATGTCAGTATAAACCCAGTAACCTTCAATTTAAATTGAAACTAATATGAACTCACATGTTTCCTATCTCTGTTCAGTTAAAAGACCTGGAATACATTACAGACTCAACAGTAATAAACACTGTTACAACCTACCAATAGCTAGGCTCGGCTGCTTTTTTTTTTTTTTTTTAACTTCTTCTTTTTTTGGTGCCAGGGATCAAACTCAGGGGCTTGTGCTTGCAAAGCAAGCACTCTAACCACTGAGCTAAATCCCTAGCCCTAGACTCTGCTTCTTAAATGCCATTCCCTGTTAAAATGAATCAAGGTTCAGTCAGGTTCTATGGCACACACCTATAATCCCAACACTGTGAGGCTGAAGCAAGAGGATCACAACAAGAGCCAGCCTTGGGCAATTTAGCAAGACATTGTCAAAAAATAAAGAAGGGCCTGGCTTCAATCCCCAGCAAAACAACAGTAAAAATCCAGGTTCATTATTAGATAGCCTGATTCCTGTTCTGTTATAGAAATTTGTTTAAAAAAAAAAAAAAGACTGTGCACAAAAGCAAGGAAATTTCCTTCCTATCAAAGAATAATATAATCATTTCAAAAAGACAAAAGTGGTAAATTAATCTGAAGAGGCTCTCTCTGGCTAAAATGGGACATTATCAGCATCAAAATAAATAATGAACATATTGTACTGAAATACAAAAATACTATACATAAATACTGTACAGGAGAGGAAGAGAACTCAATAAGGAGATAAAAAGAGAGGGGCCTGAGGATTTAGCTCAGTGGTAGAGTGCTTGCCTAGCAAGCGCAAGGCCCTGCATTTGATCCCCAGCACTGAAAGTGAGTGAGAAGAGATTAATATTCTATAATGAAAAATAAGTTATAGGGGCTGGGGATTTAGCTCAGTGATTAGAGTGCTTGCCTTGTAAGCACAAGGGCCTGAGTTCGATCCCCGGCACCAAAAAAAAAAAAAAAAAAATAAGTTATATATATTCTCAGAATATTTTATTTTCAGCCATTCTATATGAAAGTCTTACCAACTGATCTCTAGATTAAAGACTTGGTTACTCAGAAGACCCAGTGATTTTCCTAAGGCTAAACACAGCAAAACTGGGGTTAAATAATATTCAACATTGGAATGGGAAGATAAAGTTTTAAACAAAATATAGAAAACTAAATTAAATTAATTACCCCCCCAAAAAAAATCCTGCTTCTTTTGTGTTGTTTTGTTACAAGGAACCTACCTAGTAGTTGTTCAATCCCAAGAACTCACATCAAATCCATCATCAGATTCCACCGTCTGCTTCTCCACGGATAATCTATGCCCTTCTCTCCAAATGCACTAGCTACTATGATCATGTCTTACTTAAATTTTTGCAACAGCTTGCTCCTTGGTTCTTTGTCCCTAGGATCCAACCCAATTTCCATTCTGTAGCTAGAATGGTAGTTATAAAAGGAAAATCATAAATTCTCTGTTTAAAACTTTTTGACAGATCCTCATTGTGCTCAGGATACTTCAAACTTCTCCACATCTCACAAGCCCTCCAAGAGATGGCTTCTGCTTATCTCCCTAGCCTCATCTCTCACTACTTTCATGAAATCAAACCCCATCTCCACCTCAGACACTCAACATTTTAACTGTAGTTTAATCACGCAAACTGTCAGTTATCTGAATATATATAACATGCTCTCTCTTTTCCAGCCTTTAAGATGTTCCCTTTGCCTGGAACACTTTTTCATGACCACTCCTCTCTCCCTTCTCCCCATTTTCCTGGCTAATCCCTTGTTCATTAAGTCTTAATTCTTCTAAATCATGTCTTCTAGGAAGTCTCCCTTTACATTTCTTATCAAGTCTAGAATTAGATTTCCCTCTGTGTGCTCCCACAGTACCCTAAATGTTCTCCCTCCAGCATCATCATAGTATATGTTAAGAAAGTAAGTAGGCAAAGGTAGTGTCAGTCTTATTTAATATGTATGCTTAGTACAGAACAGGTGGGACATATTAAGTAGTTAACAGCTATTAAATGGGTTGTTTTAAACCAGAAGCTATTTTTTTCACAACGCTGGGAATTGAACCCAGGGTTTTGTGTGTGCTAGGCAAGCATTCTGCCACTGAGCTACACCCCCAGTCCCTTAGAGGCCAATGTTTCAAAATACGGCTATCAGATCTGGACACAGTGATGCACATCTATAACCCCAGCCACTCATTAGCCTGAAGCATGAATATCTCAAGTTCAAATCCAAGATGGGAAACACAATGAGGCTTTGTCTTAAAGTAAAAAATAAAAAGGACTAGGGTATAGTTTAGTGCAAAGTCCTGGGTTCAATCTCTAGTATTGAAAAAAAAAAAATTTCAGGTGGGTGTCAAAAAGTTATAATCTTATTATATAAAAAGTGTTATAATGAATAGTATTAGTAGAAACATAAAATAATATTTGCAAATTTGTACATTTTTAGAAGTCTAAATTAATGGAATTATTCCAATTTAACAGAGATTTTACTTAATATTGTACTATGTTTAAATTTTACCACTTGATACCTTTATTCTGAAATGAAGGATGAGCAAGGAAACATCCTGATAAACAACTCACACCACTCTTTCTTACTGAGAAAAACCAATTTCAGTAGGAACACAGAAATAATATATTTTGTTTCTCTCATTAACAGTAAGAGGAGACAGTAATGGCAGTAAAGCATGGACACACAGAAAGTATAAGATGTAAATTATCATGAAATCAGATGTAACTTTATAAGAGGAGCAGTTTTCCAAAAATAGAAAGCAGAATGTGTTCCATCCTATAGGACACTTTTAAAAATCTGTGCATGCGCTGGGGATTTAGCTCAGTGGTTAGAGAGCTTGCCTTGCAAGCACACGGCCAAGTTCGATGCCCAGCACTTAAAAAAAAAAATCTGTGCATACCCCAGTACATCTTGGCTTTTAATTACTGAACACACAAATTTTATCAGTTTCCTTATAGCTTTACATAGATAAGCAGTATCAGATGTTCTTTTAAAAATCTGGAAAAATTATTGTTTCCGTTTCTTTTTTTTTTTTTTTTTTTGGTACTGGAGCTCGAACTCAGGGCCTTGTGCTTGCAAGGCAAGCACTCTAACCACTTAGCTAAATCCCCAGCTGTTTCCTTTTCTCATGCACTAAAAACCGCTTACTTAGGTTAGTCCCTATAAATAAAAGCTTTCACAGTAACAAGCTAGAAGCATATCTACCACTACTAAATCCTACAGAAAGGGAGGGTTTTTTTGTAACCAAAAGCTATGAAAAAAACTATAGCTTTAAAATCTTTTTCACATTGTTCTAGTGGACTGAACAGGCATTTCATAGACTGGAAAAGTCCTCTTACCTGGAAGATTACCCTTTGATATAGTATCTGTGTCCAGATTGTAGGTGTCCTGGAGACGCAACAAAGCTTTGGCTGCCCCCACCTGATCTTCATCATTAGGGAAGTATTGTCTCTGAATGGTCAGGTTAGAGATAAAACCTTGAAGTAGAAAAATGGGATAAAAATGGACTGTAGAACCTCACAGAATTCTAACACAAAATCTTTGTAAGAATTTTTCAAAATCTTATCATTTTCAGCTACATCACCAAAGTTCAACATGTTAAACAAGGAAAAATTAAATACATGAACTGAGTATAACATATACCTAACTTGTTCAATTTTCCCAATTGTTTTCTAATTTTAAGTAATCTGAGGTCGTTGCATAAATTATATCTATATTAGTAGGTAAAGATCAACTAACATAATGACTGAGTTTTTATACAACACAGCAAGAAAACAAAAAGTACCTACACTAAAATTGAGATGAACATATTTATGGGATTTAAAAATGACATTGATTGGCAGTCAATTATACTTTCGGACAACAGACGGTAAATAAAATTTGTGCTCTTAAAGTTTTTCTGGCGTGTACCACACAATGTATAAAATTAAATATATACTTTTTAAAAAATATATACATTTTGATGAAATTCTTCAAAGAGAAAAAGATGTTAGTTACATATTTAAGATCAATAGCTAGTTTACTAAAATAGATTGAATATGTTTAATTAGCAAATACAGTACTCAAGATCTGCTATACATTAAACCCAATGTTAACTTAAGGAATGTTTATACAAAATATAGCAAAAGCAAACTAACAAATCACTGGTAATTATATAATGTCTAGGAGAACAGATGCTAAATAACTCCTTAAAAGAAAACAAAACAAAAAAAGCAGTTAAAATTTTAGTAATGTAAATGTCATCATTATAAATAAAAACTAGGTCTGAGACTACTCTCTCCGCTCATTAACTTTTTTTTTTTTTTTGGTGGTGCTGGGGATCGAACTCAGGCCCTTGTGCTTACAAGGCAAGCACTCTAATCACTGAGCTAAATCCCCAGCTCCTGCTCATTAACTTTTGATCAACTATTTGTACTTGACCAACAACCAAGCATTTTTATTTTAATGGAAATGTGCAAAAGAAACAGCTAGCTGGAAAAGAACTAATGTTTTTATCAAGCATATTTTTAAATTTTACAATCAACTCTCAGTAAAAATTTCCACATGAATTTTACAAGCAAGTTTTACACATGACTGTAATGTTTATTATGCTTGAAAACAAAAATCTAAGATGTTGCTTAAGTGCTCGCTGATAAAAACAGAAAAAATACATATAGCATGGGATGACTACCACAGATTAAAACACCAAAATCTCAAGTTTCACATTATAAAAGAACAGAACAAGTCATTACTTTAGAATGAATGAATGAATGAATGAATGGGTGTGTGTGTGTGTGTGTGTGTGTGTGTGTGTGTGTAGAGAGGGATGAAAGGAGAGAGGCAGGGAGGTAGGGTGAGGCAGAAAAAGGAAGGGTAGAAAAGACAGGGAGAAATGGAGACAGGGAACATTAAAAATGTTCTCAGAGGCATGCATGGTGGACACACCTATAATTCTAGCACTCGGGAGGCTGAGGCAGGAGGATCACTGCGAGTTCAAGGCCAGCCTGGGCTACATAGTAAGTTCAAGGCCAGCCTGGACTACACAGTGAGACCCTGTCTCAAAAAACAAAACAAAACAAAAAACTGAAAAACAAAAAAAAGTGTTCTCAGGGTACAATATTATAGAGTAGAGAAAATAATCACAGACATTTCCTTCTCATGGTGAAGAAGTATTCACAAGTGCTCACCACTTCTTTTCAAGGTTCCCTGTTGTATGCATAACACAGTTGTCAGCACTTACCCACAGAAGATACGTCCCGACAGCCCCACTGGCTGCCTAAAATCGTGGTACTACTGCACCCAACATATACTGCTTTTCCTACACATGTATATACAAATTTAATGCCTTTCTGTCTTGGCTAAGCATTAAACATGTATTATGACCATAATTTTTGTAGTCTGGTGTGCAACAGCAAAAGTAGCATGAACTTTTTTTCCTGCTTCACAATTTCAGATAGAAGACTCATTCTTACCACAGATCTTAGCAACCTCAGCATATAATTTTTTCAACTTTAGCACATAGGTTTTTTTTTTTTCTCTTCTGCTTTCCTTATTGAGAATTTTCTCTTTTCACTTAAAGAAAATACTTTATGGCTTGTCTTTGGCACATCCAAATTGCCATCATCATTTCTCTTGTATTTTGAGGCCACTATTAAGTAAAATAAGGGTTACGTAGCAAAAGTACTGTGAAAATGATCTGATAAATGAGGGGCTACTAAGTAACTGAAGGCAGGTTGCATATACAGCACAGGTGTACTGGACAAAGGGGTGATTCACATCTCAGGTGGGACAGCTCTAGATTTCATCATGCTGCTCAGAAAGGCACACAATTTAAAACTTCTTGTTTATTTCTGGAATTTTCTATTTAATATTGGGGGTTGCTGGGGATCAAACTCAGGGCTCTGTGCATGGTAGACAAGTACTCTACCACTGGGCTAAATCCCCAACCCCTATTTAGTATTTTTGAACTGTGGGTAAATGAAACTGCAGAAAAAAACATGGATAAGGGGTCCACTATAGTACATGCCTGCAAACAATGGGAAGCACTCTCCCAGTATTTTATTTACAAAGCCAGCTCAGCTCTCTCCCTCTTTTTTTTTTGCCATCTTCGCTGATGCAACAAACATTTCAGTTTCTAGCATGTAGTAGGCATAATCCCTTTACCTCCTTCAACTCCAGACTCAGTTTTCTGTTCTATTAATACTAAGACATCTCAACACTCCAACTACAATTTTGTTTCACTTGAAAAAACTTAGTGTTCATAGCCTCAGTTTTTAAATTTAGTGCCTACACTAAATAAATCCTAAAACCAAAATAATTCTAAAACCAAAATACTATGTAGAATACAGCTAATACTTACTTTTAAAAGTTGACTGAAGGGCTGGGGATTTAGCTCAGTGATTAGAGTGCTTACCTTGTAAGCACAAGGGCCTGAGTTCGATCCCCGGCACCACCAAAAAAAAAAAAAAAAAAAGTTGACTGAAAATAAGGATTCACCAATTTTTTGTTTGTGGTACTAGGGACTGAACCCAGGGGCACTCTACCACTGAGCTAATTCCCAGCCCTTTGTTTTTTTTTTGGAAGGGGGCAGTGCTGGGGATCAAATACAGGGCCTTGCACTTGCTAGGCAAGTGCTTTACCACTTGAGCTAAATCCCCAATCCCCTCCTAGCACTTTCTTAAATGTTTAATTTGATGCAGAGTCTTGCTAAATTGTCCAAGCTGGCTTTGAATTTACAATCCTCCTGACTCAGCCTCCCAGAGTGCTGGGATTATAAACATATGCCACCAGCCTAGAAAATTATTCAGTATTTTTAAAACTGATTGAAAATAAAGATTTTACACACAATGTTTTTTCCTTTTTCTTTTTATTTTCTGAGACAAGGCCTCACTATGTAGTCCAGGCCATCACTGAACTTGCTATGGTCCTGAACTCTCCATCTTCCTTGCCTTAATCTCCTGAGTGTTGAGATTACGGGTATGGGCTACTACACCCAGTTGACAACTAAAATTTTAAAAACCTAAAAGTAATCCTAAAAAAAAAAAAAAAAAAAAAAAAGATTATCCTCAGAAACGAAGCTATATGCCATATAATTTATTCACTTCTAAAAACAAAATCACCAGTGTTAGTCACCAGTAACAGAAATGACTATTTTTCATAATTCAAGAATTCAGGATCTTGACTAAGTCAAACCAAATGCACCCAGGCAATAATTACAACACTGAAGACTTGACATTCTGGGAACTGAATTTATCACTCACTTTGGCATTGCTACAGGGAGTAGCAATACTGCCTTACCTTTGTGGGAAACTATTAGTCTCCACAGACTTACCATCTGACATATCTTTAAGGACCAGATTCTCCAACTCACTCCACTCAGTATTCAGACGTTTCATCAACTTGAATGCATTTACAGGATGCCCAACAAATCCTTCTGGATCTTTTGTTGCTGTGCTAGTTAGCCGATCTAACTTCTCTGCCCATCTATGAATGTATGACATAAAAAATGTACATACACTTATTAAGGAAGACCACAATTTAGTAAAGCACTTGGGCAAAAAAAACACTACATCAGAGGCTTCTGAGTTAAAACTACACATACGACTTTGTGTTAAAGTAAAATTAAAGGTTCTTTAGAAGAGTAAGATCTTATGGATAAAATCTAATTTGGCAGAATCAAAACACAACTACAAGACTTTTGTTGTTGTTGTTGTTGTTGTTTAGTTTTGTTTCTCCCAAATGACCCAGTAAATGTACTCTACCTATCTTAATTAAAAGATTCAAGCCCTCTAGTAAGAGTAAAAAAACCATTTCCCCATAGATCCTCAAGGCTAACTAACTATTACAAAGTTCAAACTGGCCCAACCCAAGTTAACTTACATGTTCATTTAAATCGATTTATACTTTTTTTTGAGATTTATCTCTCACTATGCTGCCCAGGCTGGTTTTGAACTCCTAGGCTCAACTGATCCTCATGCTTCAGTTTCCTGAGTAGCTGGGACAATACATATGTATCACTAAACTGGTCTAATGAAATTTTTACATTTAAAATCTAGAAACATTTTGGGGGGTGCTGGGCATCGAACTCATGGCCTTGTGCTTGCTAGGCATGTTCTCTACCACTGAGCTAAATCCCCAACCCCTAGAAATTACATTTTAAAACAAAACAAAAGCCTTGCCATATGTGGCGGTGCACACCTGTAATCCCAGCACTCTGAAGGCTGAGGCAGGAGGACTGCCTCACATAGTGAGTTCAAAACCAGGCTGAACTACATAATAAAACTCTGTCAAAAAAAAAAAAAAAAAAAAACAGTCTTAATACTTAGCTACTCATTAAACAAAAGACAGGAATTCTCAGGTCTTAGCTCAAAAAGAAAACACCCAGATGGAATCAGTCTTACTAAGTAAAACACATTACGTACTTTTTTATCTGTTCTAACTTGTCCTCTTCTGCCTTAATATAATCTTTCAGAGAAGTCACCAGATCTTTTTCAGTATGGATCAGATCAGTCATCTGACCTATAAGGGGAAGAGGGAAAGGTTATCAAATACTCATATCCATCAACACAAGGGTGCTAGAATAAGCTAAGAATGACTAAGAATGCTTCATCCTATGAGAAGATTTAACTGGCATGAACTAGATATGCAGGAGCAAATCATCTTTTTTCTTTTTCATTAGCTAAATCAAAATAAAGCCCAAAGCTATTCTAATTAGGCGCTCCAGGTCTTGTTTTAAAGCTACTTAATTCTGCAAACTTGGACTGTGCTGGCAAATTATCTTTTTATATACAAATTTTTTTTTTTTTTTTTTGGTGCTGGGGATTGAACGCAGGGCCTTGGGCTTGCACACAAGCACTCTAACCACTGAGCGAAATCCCAAGCCCATTTTTATATACAAATTTGAACAACAACCCAACACTACTTTCTAGGATCAACGTTTCCTCTTCACCGTCTCCCTCCACACCTTTGGTTTTTAAGGCTAAATAAATTTTTATTCAATAAACAAAATCACACTAAATAATTACAGATGATCTATGTTTGATTATTTATAAGGGATTAGAGGGCTCATCATTTTATATGTTAAAATCAAGCATCATAAATATATAATACTTATGTTTTAGCTCTAATTCCACGAGGGTCAAAATGATCAAGAGAATGAAGGAAAACATCTCATTTAGAGAGAGAGGAAAATATAAAAGAAGAAATATCAAACAATGAAGAATAGTCTAGGAGGAAGGACAGTGGAGGGTTTTATATTCTGTGTGTTTTTTAATATTCTTTTCTATATTCTTTTGGCATTTTAACCAATTTTACCCCCTGTGCTGGAGACTGAACCCAGGGCTTTGTACTCTACTACTTAGCCACACCCCAGCCCCAAAAGGTTATTCTTATAATACTTTTTAAAGACTTAAAAAAATTATAATAGCAAAAAAAAAAAAAAAAGCTTAGTAAATTCTTAAATGGAAAAATCAGGTGAGAAAATAATATGTAGTTTGTGTATCTGTGCATTCGAAAAGACTAAAGTACAAGTATATGCACTACTTGCTAGACTCAGTAATTTTCTTTGATAAGTGTTTCTAAATTTTCTTAAATTTCTAACCAGAACATGTATGATTTTTATAATAAAAAATAATTTAGAGAAAAACAATTAAATTATAAATAAATAAAATAAAAGAGAGAGGGCCTTTTAGAAGGGCAGGTGGTAAGCCAAATGCTTCAGTCTTTGGGAATGCACCGAGTTTGTTTTTACTAATTTAAAAACACTAAAAAAATGGAAATTTCTGAGTACAAAACAATACAAAAAAGTAGTTAAGACTTACCAATTGAAGTAAAAAAGCCTGGATGGGCCCAAGTTTGGGGGAGCAGAATCCCTACAATTAAAATATGCCAGATCATCTTGGAAGATTTAATTTTACAAGTTCACACACCTACGAGAGAAACAGAGCCATTACCAAAAAAAAAAAAGGTTATCTATTCTGCCCATGAACAAAATGAAGGTCAACTCCAAAGTCAGGCTATCCACAGAAAGATGTTAATTCTTGTACACTGACTTAATGAAATACTTAATTTCTTATTAAATACAAAATACATAGAGTATTACCTCAATACTTCACATTAAAGAAAAATCTACATGTTTGTTATTGCCTGATAACTTATTCTTAAAAAATCAACCTGTTTGTTTTTTCCTTAGTTATTATGACTATTAGAATAAATAACAGTAGTAGCTTTTAAGTTTTTTTCTGTGATCTAGAGCTAAACAATGATTTTGCCATAAAAACTTTATCAGAATAACAATTAGAATATTATAAATATATTTAAAGATATTACAATATTTTTGAAGGAAAAAAGATTTCATGGCTTTCCTTTTTTTTTGTGGAGGAGGCTTGCTTATGGCATGGTGGCAAGAGGCCCACAGCTTTCTGATTAATCCTTAAAATTCCTAACTTGTTCTGTATTTAACCTATATGATTTTAAACTGTAAAATACATTCAATTAAAAGTTGTGGATATGGGGATGATGGAAGTGTTGTAAAACTGACTGTCATGACTAATGGTTAAACAACTCTGTGAAAGTACTAAATCATGAATATTAAATGAATGAATTGTATGGCACATGAATTATATCAGATAAATAGCCCTGTCCATTTCAACTAGTAATTTATCCCCAAAGACCCAGGCTTGAGGGTTTTTTTCCCTCTTATCTATCATGTCTATAAAAAAATCTTAACTGAGTACAAAACTGTGGCTTTTTTTCCTTCTGCTTTCTTGTTTTAATCCTGGCAGCAAAGCCCTTCTTTTTTCTCCTTATCGCTCTCTGACAGCAGTCTTTTCTAATGACAGTGGTTCATGGCAGATGAGTGCATAAACGAATCAACGGAAAGGCTTTACCTTTTCCCAGAGGCCCTCCTAGCATTCTTTTCTTGCTGCTTCTCTACCACAAACAAGGACTTTAAATTTTTTCTATTATCTAACAAGTAAGTTACCATCACAGTACCACTTGCCCCAGTAACAGGCTCTCCTGGTGTCTCTGACTTGTCACCCTGTGCCTCTTTATGGGGCATTCATCCCCTTCTCCTGTGAATTCACTTAAACCAACAGGCTCAACAAAGCACACATTGAAAGCTTTCTATTACACCAAAGCTGAAAAATGACCCCTTTCCTGCTAACTTTGAATCTCAATAAAAAGAGATCACCACAAAAAATGATTCTGGAAGAACTCCTAAATCTCCTCCCTCAAGTCTGCTGCTCACTTCCAGATACTTCCAGAACCACACAGTAGTGAAAAGCACAGCTTTCTTGGCTGCCTCACAGTGACTTTGGGAAGGCTTCTAGAATGCAGCAGATGCAGACACTTCCTCCCTGGGCTCCTGCCAAAGCACAAGGCTTTTTCAAAACCCTGGGCTGTCTGAAGAATCTAGAATTTTCTCACTGTCTAAACAGAATTCCGCCATAATTTTCTTCATGAATAAATGCTCTTTCCAAAACTGCTAATGTTTTCACTGTACCAACAGAATTACAATACAAAGTTTAGATTTGGCAGACAAGAGGTTATTTTTTTCATTTCTATTGTCACTAAAATATTTTGTCACCTTTCATTATCCTTAAATCTGACAAGTCATGAAATAATATCTTATAGAAATAACTAAGAAGAAGCTTAAAATAGTGTTTTTCTTCAAATAGAGTAACTTGAAAAATTTAAGAATGAGAGGGCTTATAGAAAACTTCAAAGCATTACTGTTATGAAGAATAAACCTTTAACCTTCTTTCGTGCTTCGAAATACATTCTAGACAGATTAAAAAGTTCTAATCAACAAAACAAAGTAAAACAAAATAAGCTATAGGATCTCCAAAAGTAGAGAATTTCTATATTTAAAATAAGAAAACAGGGGTTGGGGATTTAGCTCAGTGGTAGAGTGCTTGCCTAGCAAGCGCAAGGCCCTGAGTTTGATCCCCAGCACCCCCCCAAAAAAGCCAAATGGAATTTAAATACATAAAAGAATTTAAGTTTATATGTGAGAAAACTATAAACTTCAAGCTAGGAAACAATTTAAAGAAAAGAGTTCTTTTTAGAGCTCAGAGAAGTCAATAAAAAAAAACCAATATGCTAGTAAATGGATAAATAATACAGAAACCCATGAAGAGTAACTGTACGTAGTTAAATAAAACCAAAAAATGATCAAACTTATTAGTAATAAAAGACACAAAAGATACTTCATCAAATGAACAATTTTAAAAGTTAACAATTAAAATTATTTAATGATGTGTAATATGTCAAGAAAATTAAGTTATTTTTACTCTTGAGAAGTTAAATGGAAACTAGCATCATACAACTATGGTGGAATTTGTGCTGAATGATATCAAGTTTACCGCCTGACAAAAAGTTGTAATACTGATCAAAACAAAGGAAAAATTAACATCATGATATAGTTATAGCTTTGCAAGAAAATATGCAGAAGAAATTCATTGAAATGTAGTTGTCTCTAGATATCAGAATATCAGGTGATTTTTTGTTTGTTTGTTTTTTGTTTTTTTGAGCCAGGGATCGAACTCAGAGCCTTGTGCTTGCTAGGCAAGCACTGTAACCACTGAGCTAAATCCCCAGCCCTATCAGGTGATTTTTTAAAAATAATTTTCCAGATACCTTCTATTTGTATAGTGACAAGATATTTATATAAAATAATAAACCACAAAGATAAATTCCCATATTATGGCATCCTAAGTCTTTGAAGAGATGGTTACTCCATAACAAAAAAAAGTAGCTAAAAATACTGTAAGTTTTTGAGCATATTCACTTACTAATTCTAAGTCTCCAGATTTTACTCTTTTCTTCTAAGCTATTTAAAGCAACCCAATAATCTACTAGTAACTACATTACCAGAGTAGCACATTTTCTCATTTTCCTTCCTCCTAGAAATAGACATATGCTACATTAGGCTAGTGAACATATCCTCATGAACACAATGGTTCAAGGATAGGCTTGGGAATTACAGAAAAAGCTCTTTATGATATTTTAAACCCAGAAACTAAATCTGGATCTGCCTTGTGACCATCTTTTCTACTCATTAAGGATATACAAGAACCCAATCTATAAAAAAAAAGGACGAAGTACTGTAATATAGAGATAAGCAGTTCCAATCCCCAAGTCGCTGATTCTGTGCATCTACTACACTACAAGTGAGCTATCCCAATCATCTCTCAACCCATTTAGGAAGCCTGCAAATCCCCTTTTCTTAGGCTAGCTCAAATGGAATTTCTAAAGATCTGGGGATGTAGCTCAGTGGTAGAGTGCTTGCCTAGTACACACAAGCACCTGGGTTCGATTTGCGGGGGAAGGGAGAGGGGATTTCTGTTACTTGCAATAGAAAATTCAGAAACAGTGTAGGCATAATTCTCCAAAATAAGATTCAATTTATCTTTTTAAAATTATAATTGAATTTCTAGTAATTATTCTATGGAATGGTTCCTTTGTTTTAATAATATGCTTCATTTATCCACATTCCTTCAGAAGCCTTAAGTGGCATTTAAAAGGCAAACATGTCTTTTTCAATCAAAGGTTTTTAAAACAATGATTTCCTACTTATGGTGTCTCATTTCTATTTCCTTCTACCCACAGTCAGCAGCTTGTTAAGCAAATCATTCATTCTAGAGCATCTAAGAGTCAAACATCCTAAGAAATTACAGCTTTATAAAAAAGTGAGATATAAATGACTGTTGTTCTAAATCTTCAAACAAGCTTGAAACAATTTAAATGGGTCAAAGTGGATGCAATTTCAGACAAAATCTTTGCGATGACTTGCCTGGAAAAGAAAAAAAAAAGAAAAAGACAGGAGTTGGAGATTTAGCTCAGTGGGTTACCCATCAAAAAAAGACAAAGAGAAGGGAGAAAAGAAGAAGAAAAAACCCACAGGAAGAGTCAAATATCCAAACATAAACTTACACTGGAATAACACAGTGCTGTAAATATATAAGAAAGTTAATAATAACTTGGTTCTTGGTTGAACAGTAGGTTCATGAGTGTTTATTATATAATTTTGTAACATACGCACCCATTAATGTTGTGTATGCATATTACATTTTTTATTTATAAGGAAAAAAACAGCATGGAAGAAATCTTATCAGAAAATATATTCTCAGGTTGGCTGGGGTAAAAAATACATTACAAAGTGTACTACTTAACCAAACATAAAAGTTTTCTACAGTCCTTCTTCCAGGAAAGTCCAGCCCCACACACTCCACAGGTCAATCAAACCTGGGAACAGAGTTTAAAACAATCCTACTACACTGTAAATATTTACGATGTTGAGTTATCAGGATTCATTGAATTTTAGGTACAAGTTTTTCAATGAATTACTAGAACAGGGCATCTGGCAAATACTTCTATTATCCTTTCAGTTTCACATTTTTCTTCCAAGAAGAAGTTGCGACACTAAAAAGTTTGTTTTTCCCAGACAAAAATTAATAAGCAGACTAAAGAATGCTTGATATTCAAATCTAAACTTTGACACTAAAAAATGTCCACAGGCTCCTTTTAACAGTCTCTCCACACCTTGCTCTAAACCTTCTTTTACAGGGCTCCAACTTTAAGTTTATTTCTCCTCATAGAGATATCATACTCAATTGTTGCTACTTCTGGCATCCGTGTTCACACTTTTATCCTTTTGACAGTCTTCAGGATCAACACAAAAGACCAACATGAATTCAAGGTCCTAATTAAGGCCATTACAGCGCGTTCCATATCAAGATTTGGCATGCCTTTTTCATCTAAGCAGGATGGATTTTCTAAGACACTGAAGCCTGATTGCTAACAGAAACAGTTTTATTTCTGTTCTTCTCTATAATCCCTCAGCAAAGTGTCATTTGTTTTCACTTAATTCCATGAATTCCAGTCATACTTTTGCTCCCAAATAGAGTGAGCTACATATCTAGTACTTACAATCTGATGGACAAGTTCTTTAATGCTCTGACCAACTTGCTTTCTGTACTTCAGCAAGTGAATCCAGTTGCTGACATAATTAAAATGAATAGTATTTCAAGATCAGTATCAGAAGTCAGCTCTACAAGATATTGCCTCCAACTGACAGTGCTACACAGGCCCAAGAGAACCTTAAGATTTCAAAAATACACAGCGTCTGATTTTGCTTACAGCACCTCCACCTCTCCTATTCTCTTTGTTCTAGAGAATATATAGTGCCTCCTTGTACCCTTTTTTCTACCTTTAATTCACCTAGTTTTAGCAGTCATATTATAAATAGTATGATACTTCTCCCTAATCAAGTGGCTATTCAAAGTTCTTTTCTAACAATTTTGCAAAAAAAAAAAAAAAACTGAGGAAGAAATGGCAGTTACTCTTTGCAAATAAAGCTGAGGGGAAATTAGGGGCCAAGTTCTAGCATACAGGTTAAAGAAGTGGTCAAAGCTTATCTGGAAATATTAAAATGTGAGGCAGATATACAGAAAGGAAGAAAGACAAGAGAGAGAAGAAAATATTCTTGAAGACTAATCATACTACCGACCTCAGTTTTTAAGACAACTCCCTATCCATATAATACTTAAATAAATTCCCACCTGTGCTAGTTAGGCCAGGTTTAACCCAGGGTATTAATTAATATAGTTTCTACCCTCAACACTTTAATTAATATTTTTAAATAATGCTCATGTGTTTTAACCTCTCCCTATCACCAGAATGTAATACTTCTCAATATGTTTTTGCTTGTTAGAGATCCAATCAACACCACCTGTATTTGAAAGATACAGAGTTTAAGAATACTACATGTTAAAAAAAAAAAAAGAATACTACATGTGATTTTAATCTACTTTTAATAAGATTTAAACTGGAATTTGGATTCATATTTGAAGTTAGATAAATTCAATATTTAGTTTTGTTTTCTTGTTTTGTGGTGCTGGAGACTAAACCCAGGGCCTTGAAAATGCTAGGTAAGTATTCTACCACTAGGCTACAACCCCAGCCCAAACTCAAATGTTTAGTTTCTGTTTCAGCTAAGAAAATCAGGTATTGTTATACCTGCACAAGTAAATGTATGCTAATGAGGAAGACAGGAGAAAGAAATTAATCTTATTAAAATGGTGCCATTCTTCATTGATTTTTACACTGTGTATTTTAAATTATATAATATCTTTCAACTGTTTGGGCCCTTAGTTTAAAACACATACATTTTCTCATGTAGGAAAAAGGCAAGATTCTTGTTCCCAAGATACAAACCCTAAAAAATTTACTGTAAGTGATATTAAGAGTCCTCCAGAATAGTAAGGTTCAGCTGGGTGTGGTGGCACCTGCCTGTAGTCCCAGCACTCGGGAGGGTGAGGCAGAAGGTTCACCATGAATTTGAGGTCAGCTTGGGCTACAGAGTGAGTTCAAGATTGGCTTGTACTACACAGAAAGACCCTGTCTCAAAAAAAACAAAAAAAGGTAAGATTCCTCAATAATGTCTATCTTTATTTGGCTGTCCTTACATAAGGAAAAAAGGTGTTAAAATACAAGGCCAAATGTGACTGACAGCAAGTAATTTAAAAAGCACTAATGTAGATAAAAGTACCTAACACAATACCTGCCACACACAAAACACTTAAGAAATGTCAGTTACTTGGGGATGTGGGGCAAGAACTCAAGAACAGCTGGATTTATTGCCAAAAGTGTCTTAGGTACATGGAAAATGAAGACTTGAAATATAAAGCTCAGGCAACACCAACTCTGGGCTAAGATAGTGAGAAGAAACAAGTAGCTCAGTCCACTAGAAGGATGAAGATCTCTTTATATTAAAAAAAATTTGAGAGGGAGAAGACTGGACAAAGGGAGTGGAAGGGAAGAGGGGAAAGAAGTGAACATTATACATATGCACATTCTTTCATGTCCTTTATAAATGCTATATCCAAATATTAACATTGTTGAAAGATTTCTCTCAGTTATTTTTTTCATATGAATATCCAGCTGTTCCAGATTATCTACTATTGAGCTGCCTTTTTATTCTGCAAAAAAAAAAAAATGAACTGAGCATTTGTGTGTGTCTGAATTCTCTATTTTGTTCAGTGCCATCCTGTCTTGATTACTGTAACTTTATGATAAGGCGAAATCAGGTGGTGAGTCTTCCAACTCTGTTCTTTTCCAAAAGTTCCTTTGCCTGCCCCTTTGATTGTAGAATTAGTTTGTCAGCTTGTACAAGAAATCCTGGGATTTGAACTGAAATTTCACAGAACCTATAAATCAGTACAAGAAGAATGAACACCTAAGTATGGAGTCTTCCAATCCAGAAACATGGTATAATCAGTGCTTTGTAATTTTCAGCATACACATGTTGCACGTATCTTGTGGCATTAATACTTCAAACACTGCATGTTTTTAGTGTTCTTGAGATGGTAATTTTTCATTTCAATTTTGAAATGTTCATTACCAGGATACAGAAATACAACTCATTATTCCATATTGACCCTTTATCCTACAACATTGATGAATTCAGTTATTCACTGAACTTTTTGAATAGTCCTTCAGATTTCCTCCACAGACATGTTATTCGAGAATAGAACATAGTACCCACCCTTCAAAACACAGTTAAAAGAATAAGACGAGGGGATTTAGCTCAGTGGCAGAGCACCTGCCTAGGAAGCACAAGACCCTGAGTTTGATCCCCAGCACCAAAAAATAAAAATAAGAAAAATTAAAAAAAGAATGAGACAAGCACTAACTGGGAAAAAAAATTTCCATATCACATATGATCTAGGTATTCCACTCCTAGACATTGACCCAAGAGAAAAATGTCCCCTCCAAAGACTTGTACAAGAATGCTCACAGCAGTTTTGTTTATAATAGTAAGATATGGGGAACAGTTTAAATGTCCACCAAGTGTTAAATGGAGTTTTAAAAATTAAGGTCTTAAAAAATAAATAAATAAATAAATAAATAAGGTCTTTTCATATAGTACTATTTGGCAGTAAAAAGGAATAAACATATAACGATTGTGATGAATGTCAATTATGTTAAGTAGAAAAAGTCAGACTCCTACCACCCCACCAAAAAAGAGGCTACACCAAACCATCCCATTTATATAAAGTTCTAGAAAATACAAACTAATCTGAAGTGACAGGAAGAGATCAATGGTTCCCAATGGTTTCTGTGATAAGGGAAGGACAGTGAGGAGTGGGAAGGAAGGATGCCAGAAAATCATGAAGAAATTCTTGAGGGTGATGAATATGTTCCCTAACTTGATGGTACGAAGTCATGAAGAAATTCTTGAGGGTGATGAATGTTCCCTAACTTGACGGTACTGACTTTTTTTGTTTTTTGAGACAGGGTCTCCCCAAAGCCTGTGTAGCCCAGGCTGGTCTCTACCTCCTTCAGCCTCCTGCAACAAGTGCTAGGATTACTACAGGCGTGCGCAACCATACCTGGCCGTATTGATATACTTGGTGACTACCATACCTGTTCACTGTTTTCAAATATAACTTCATTAAAGTGCTTATTATTTAGGCATACTAAACTGAGATCTATCCTCAAAATATCTTTGAGGTTAAAAGAAACAACTGGTAAATTTTGAAGCTATGTAAATCTGAAACTATCTTCATGTAACCTTTGAATACGAATAAAATCTTACCTGAGTTTTAAATAATGAGGGCAGGGATCTGCTGGAACAATGGGACAAGAACAAAGGTCAACACAGCAAGTAATCCTTTGAGGTCCTAAAGTGAACAAGCAGGTTTTAGAAACTAAACACTTGGTAATCAAGTTTTGAAGTAACAGGATATGCAAATGCAGTTAATAAGGTACAAGATTAGAGTGTAAGAGAAGTCTTGCACCTTTTTAAAGCTCATTAAGCAATACTTAAATACTTTAAAATAAACATAAATGTATGTAACTGTTCTCCATTCTGCAAGTTATTTCAAAACAAAAAGTTATTCAATCAGCACTATGTTCAATATATAACAACAGACACAAAATAAATGTCTGAATGATCACAATACAGGATCAAGGAGAACATCTTCAGGATAATTTTCCTAAAATTAAATACTAGTCCAGTCTTTGTATACACATTTTTTTCCTTCTTCTTCTTCTTCTTTTTTTTTTTTTTTTTTTTTTTTTTTTTTTTTTTTTTTTTTTTTTTTTTTTTTTTTGGTGCTGGGGATCGAACTCAGGGCCTTGTGCTTGCAAGGCAAGCGTTCTAACCCTGAGCTAAATCCCCAGCCCCACATTTTTCTTCTTAAATGAAATAATTCTTCAAATTTTCAAGAGGTTGGGGCTTGAAAGGCCCTGAGTTGAATCCTTACCAACCCTCCACCAAATTTTTTCTCAAGAAATGGTTTTTATGGTTAGAAACCTTCAGAAATTATTTGGGCAAGAGAGTTAAGGATGGAGGTGCAGAATCTTAAACATTTAGAACAAAAAACGGATTAGAACAGACATCTTAAATTAAGTGATTAAAACTTTACAAGTTGCTATTTCTGCTACTGCCCAGAATCCTTACAGAAAGACTTTCTTCAAAAAATTTTAACAAGATGTTCATAGAGGCCATTTCTATCTTTGTTGTAGACATGCATAACAGAATACAGTAGTTCCCCCTTATTTTCAGATTCACTTCCCATGATTTCAGTTACCCATGGTCAACTGTGGTCAAAAAACATTTCTATAGTGCAATGAGAAATTAAAGTATTTTGAACATAAGTGTAGTGCATTGGCAATTCAGATATGCAGAAAAGTCATAAAATGCTTCCTTGAAGTGAAAAGTTGAAAAGTTCAATAAGTGAAAGAGGCCATATTCACATAAATTTTATTATTGCCTATTGTTATAATTGTTCTATTTTTATTGTTACTCATCTCGTACTGTGCCTAATTTATAAATTAAAATTTACCACAGGTATGTATGTACAGGAAAAAACATAGTATGTTGGGATCTGGTACTGAGGTTTCAGGCACCCACAGAGGGGTTGCTTAGAACGTATCCATCAATGGATAAAGGGGAGTACTACTATTCATATGTCCTTCTTTTGACATTTCTACAACATTTGATGCTTTTTTCTTTTATGATTTGTAGTTGTTGACGATTTAATTCTTGGGTCTTAAATTCCAAAACTAAAGTAATTCTGATTCTTACAAATGGAAACATCCAGTGAAATGTCTGTTTAACCCACCCTTCATATGAGGAACAAATTCCCATATGTACCTATAACATTATTTAAATATCATTCCTAATATAAATGAGGTTATGCATGCTCTTATCTTCAAAACTGAATGATTCAGGCCAGGGCTCATTAGTTCAGAGTGGAATACCCAAAACAATTCAACAGCCCTCTCCTCCTAAACCCTGGATTATAGCCCAGAAACCCAAGCATACTCAACTTCATCCCTCCCAAGGCTATTCTGCCAAAATTCCACCTTTTTTTTTTACCCTGGTTAACCTATTCCCTTTGTAGAACTCAATTCCCCCTTTTCCAATACTAGTTCCAAAGTTCTCAAGTTGAGGAAAATGTATGTAAGGTGACTTATACTAAAATGGGAAACAAATTCATGGGTGTAGAGGATGTGACTTTGTATTATGTGCTTCCATTCAGCACATACTCAGATTTAACATGAAGTAAAACAGTAGTATCATGTTGGTATTATCATGTACCTTTCCTGTCCTATGAAATATTTCTCATGTTCCTTTTGATTCTCCCATAGTCTACTGGGCACATTATAAATGCTTAAATTTAGTGGAATGACTAAGTTAATTACTACTAACCAAGAACCTACTTTATTTCAATTCTAAATATTAAAAACATTTCTAATACAGTGGTAAACATGCTACTAATTTTTTTCGAAATCAGTCTGACCAATTATCCAGGATGAAGTTAACATAAAATGTGAATCAGAAAACAAACAATCTGAGTCCAAGACCTAATTTTGCCACTTACTATATTCTTAAGCAAATTACTTGACTTTTTAGAGCCTTAGTTTCTTTATTTGTAAAACGGGGATGATATAAAGCTACCTCACAGAATTAATCTTACAGGGCAGGTAATCTAATATATAAAGTTACACGTTCTAAAATGCTTTAGTTGTCTGGTAGGTGACAGAAGAGGCCTTTCTAAATCTTTTAGCCCAGTCCAATCCTTCGAACATTCTTCCAGGCCCAGAAATAGTAAAATGACTGAGTGCTATGGTTTGATGTCAATACCCCAAAGGTTCATGTGTTGGAAGCTTGGTCCCCAGCGTGGGAAGTGCAAGGTGGTAGAGCCTTGAAGAAGAGGGCTCTAGTGGGAGATGGTTAGGTCATCTGGGGACACTGCCCTAAGAAGGGATTAATGTTGGTCTCAGAGTAAGTTAGTTCCCACACTCGTGGGTTGTTATAAGACAGTAAGCTGGACCTCTGAATCTCTGCCTTCCTGTCTCAACATGTGATCACTTTCACATACACTGCCACTACTGTAATTCCTTTCCCCATGAGACACTCACTAGAACTGAGCAAAAGCCAGTCCAGTGCTCTGGGACTTCCAGCAGGGTAAGCTAAATAAACCTCTTTTCTTTACAAATTACTCACCCTTGGGTATCTTGTTACAGTAATGAAAAACAGATTAATACAACAATTAAAGGTCTTATTATCATGTGTTTCCTTTCTTAAAAAATAAGAAAAAAAATGGTTAAAGTTAATTCTAGCTAGGGCTGGGGATTTAGCAGAGTGGTTAGAGTGCTCGCCTTGCAAGCACAAGGCCCTGAGTTTGATTCCCAGCACAAAAAAAAAAGTTAACTCTAGCTATGCACATGGATAAAATGAACCACTAAAATAGAAAAACAGCTCAAATGTCCAGTAAAAGAGTTAGGCTGGCAATATTAACTTGATGTAATCTTACTACTAGGTGACAGATTTGTAAACCACCAAAATGTGGACACATTTCTATGAAATACTAAGCAGGGAGTCCAAGACAGTACTCATTCTCTGATGACAACTATGAAAGAAGCATGAATCTCTGGACTGTATTTTTAAGCCAATATCCAACCAAAATTACTAAGAGTCATACTGATCATCCAAAGGAAGACCAGGAAAAAGAATGTTTTTTCATTGTATCAAGTTCAAAAGCTGCTAGAGTAGCCTAAATGAGAATCATTTGAATTTCATAAGTTTTTATTCAGGTACAGTATTTACTTGGCTAGAGGGAAACCTATGAAGGATAACTTCAATTTATACAAGTAAATTTCATTCAGTAGAAACACAAAGCTTTAATTGGCTTCACTTATATACATACCCACTTGTCCTGTACATGTATACTTATACATATGCCTCCCCATTGTGTTTGTTTTGTTTTGTTTTGTGATACTGGGGATGAGCCCAGGGCCCTCACAATGAGGTATACCATCAGCCCTTTTTATTTGTTTACATTTTGAGATAGAGTCTCCCTAAGTTGCTAAATTTCCTGAGGTGGTCTCAAACTTGTGATCCTCCTGCTTCAGCCTCTCAGATAGCTGGAATTCCAGGGAGGTACCGCCCTGGGCTCCACTACAGTTTAAGATTCAAGATCTTACTGAAAAAGCAATAAGGTTTAATGCTAAGGGTTATACATTTTGTTTACCTTCATGCCTACTCTATTTTCAGAGTGAAAAAAACAAAGATGTTACAGTGTGGGGTGAGGGGGCACACAACTGTACTTTCATTGACTAGACAATTCAGCAATTCACAATTTTAACAACCTATTAACTTTTGTTAAAATCTTTTTAGCAAAAGTTCATTAGGATCATCTATATACTCAAATCTAGTCAATCTTACATGCCCAGCTCAATTTTCAAAAATATTCAAGAAATCTGCCTCAAGATGCCTAGATATCCTTGGGGCTGAGGATTTAGCTGAGTGGTTAGAGTGCTTGTCTTGCAAGCACAAGATCCTGAGTTCAATCCCCACCACCAAAAAATAAAAAGCCTAGATATCCTTAAACATTGGCTTTCTATCTATTTTATTTTTTAGAGATTCTTACAATACAACTCATAGGTGGGCTGGGGGAAGTAAATGGTATCTAAAATTCCATATAGCTATGTATATTTGCATTTTCTGATGTAAACCCATGCTTGCCAACAGATTTTCAAAGAATTTCATGACCTCAAAATAGGTCAATCTAAGAGCTGAGCAGTAATTATATCCCAGTTGATAATTAATCACTAAGTACAATACAGTATTCCTCCCACAGAAATGTAGGTTCACAAGCTTTAGGGTCATCCCAACTCTTGCTGAATCCCTGGACTAAAAGCAGGAGTTTGAACAATTCATTTTGCATGAACAGAAAAGGTCACCATCTCCTTAACAAGATCCACCTACAACAACGTAGACTGCACAGATGATATGAAGCTTTCTTTTTCAACAGTTATTTGCACTGTGGGTTTTTTTGTTATAATTCAAATTTGTCCACATTTTTCTTCCGTTTTACCAGCTAAGATACCAAGACACAAAATGGCCAGTGTAATTATCCTCCTATCAAAATCCTGACTTTCAGTACTTCAAAATAAAACTCTTTTCAATGTCAATGGTAACAGCATTACTCATCTAAAAGTGACAAAATAGTCTTTTCTCTAGTTTCTGTAAAATCTAAGAAGCATTTGTCATTAGTTATCCAAAACACTGGCAGGACTTAATAAGGCACAATGTTCCAAAGCCAAAATCAACATGACTTTTACAGGTGATAAAATCTATGCTTCCCATAGAAAGAAAAAGGTAAAATTTGCAGTTTGTATTCAAGACTCTGCAAATAACGAGGCTAAAAGTCAAAGTTAAAGAAAAATCAAAGAAGAACTTCATATTTCAAATCAAGGCAAAACTATATTCGAGGTTGTTCACGTTCAGCTTCTTGACCATTTCCTGCTTTAGGTATCTATTTTCTCCACAGAAATTGACTCCAAAAAAATCCCCCTTGAAGTGACTTTAAAATTAACTTCCAACGTTCTGTTATGCAGGCTGAATTTTTCCTCATTTTAGGAAAAGACTAGTCCCATTCATAAACTACATCTCAACCTACAAGAGGAAACGTGTTTCTTTCAAGAATCTTAAAAAAAAAAAAAAAAAAGCAAAGTTGATGAAAGAACCCTGCTGCCACGTCTCTTCCCCCTCCCCCGCTCACGTAGTGGCTACTCCATCCCTCCCGAGTACATTCCTACGGTAGGTCTAAGTGCCACCGCTATCGGAGAAACAGTTAAGTCGAAACTGGCAAGCCTCTGGCCTTTTAGATCAATTCCTAAAAGAGGATCTAGCTGCTTCTTCCTCCCTTTTTAAAGACAGTGCAAAGTTCCAAGACTCTTCTCCACTCTCTGAAGAACACATAAACGGCGCCTAAAAACTGGATTTGTATTTAATAGGTTGGATTATTTCAGAGAAATAGTTTCACACTTAGAGTACCATCCATCCTTCCTTCCTTTTGAAACATTATCTGGGGGACTCAAAATTCTCACTCAACCGTGGAACGTTTGACTAGACTTTTAACCCCGGCAAATTCGGGAGCTTATGTGCCTTTAAAAAGTCACGGGGAGGAAGAGGGAAGGAAGAAGCCGAGCTTCCCCGGCTGGTGATGTGACAGCAACTTCCCCAGCTCCGTCGGCACTGAACTCGGCGCCCCAGGCTACGTCTAGCTGCAGAGGCAGCACCGCGCCGCGCAACAGATGGGTTCAGCCCCAACTCTCCGAGTCGGTCCACCTCCCCGACCCGACCACTTTCCCACACAGCAAAACGCCTGGGAGCTCAGCTTCAGCTCCAAGCGTTCAAATCCGCTCTTCACGGCCACATGCTAACCATCTGTGGCGGTGGTGGCCAAAACCCACGCCCCGCCCTCGCGTTCCTCCCAGCTCCTCAGGGAGGACCAGGTACGAAGGGAGCTCCGAAAGACCAAGAGGGCGATTCCCCGCCGGGAAGGAACATTCAAGAAAGTCCTGGTCCCTGGGCGGGGACAGAGGCTGCTGCAGCCCGGACGGCGGAGGCAGGAGGCGGGCCGGGGGCGGCGGTGGGAAGCGGGGCGCGAAGGGTGGCCGGGCCTCTGGGGCGACGGGGGACGCAGCACCGAGCTCGGGGGAGAAGGACCCGAGGCCGCCACGAGGAAGCGCAGAGCCGCGGCCCCCAGCCATCCCGGCACGGCCAGGACACACCACGCCACCGCGGCCGCGCGAGGAGGACCCGCCGCCGCCCCCCGACCTCGGCCTCCGCTGCAAGGTCGCAAGAATGTCTCACCTGGAAAGTGGGGCGGGAGGGCGACTTGCCCTTCGCTTTCCGTTGCCTTCCCCCGGGCGAGCTACTCACGTCCAGCCCTCAGCCCGCTGACGGCGCGATTAGGCAGCAGAGGGAGCCCGTTAGCCCTTTTATAGCCTCTAGGCCGCGCCGACCCCACTAGGGAGGAGGAGACTGCAGCCCTCGCTACGTGAGCTTGATCACACCCGCGCCCCCGCGACTGCGCAGGCGCCCAGCCCGGCCTCCCTCTCACACCCACACGCGGCGGACCCGTGGAGTCCCAGGCCCAGAGGAGCTGCTGGGCTGGGCCGCGCGTGAGGGCGGGCGGGGCTGGGATATATGCGTCTGCGCAGTGCTCGCGCCACGCCACCGTTACCGTGGCTACCACGGGGTTTCCCCGCTCCCGTTGTACTTAGCGCCAGAATTTCAGGTAGACTTCAAGTCTAGCCACGAAGCCGCCAGCAAAGATGTACCCTGAAGATGAGAAGAGGAACATGGGAGTACAGAAAATAAAACAGAAAAGAACCCTAAAGTGGAATATAATACAGTACATCTAGTCTTGGTATGTTAGTTGTCTTGGCCCGAAACCCTTTTACATTACTAACCGCACCCCCACGTTTCCACATCATTCTGTAGGAATTTCGCTCTACCTCCCTTTATATTTTATCAGTTAAAAAAAAGAAAAACCTTATCGGTAGATGACAGGCGGAGTTCGAGAATCAGATTGTCTGGATTTAAATCCTGTGTAACGTTGGGCTCTCTGTATCTCACTTTCCCCATCTGTCAGTTAGGAATGACAGTATTATCTGTCTCCTAAGATTATGGTGGGATTTAAATGAGATAATGGACTAAGGCTCATAGCACATATCTAGCCTACAACAAGGACTTGGTAACTATTAGAATCTGTTCTAAGATTAAGTACTCCAAAAATAAATAAATAAAATAAAATGAAGTACTCCAAACCAGGTGTGGAGGCACACACCTGTGATCCCAACATTCGGGAGATTGAGGCAGGAGGAACCCAGCAAATTCGAGGCCAGCCTGGGCTACATAGTGAGCTCAAGACCAGCCTAGACTACACAGCGAGATCCCGTCTCAAAAAACTAAAAATGACTACAATAAAATAAAATTAAGCACACCAAGGGCTCAGTGGCACAGTATTTGTCTAGCATGCAGGAGGCCCTGGGTTCGATTCCTGGCACCACACACACCCACACACCCACACACCCACACACACAAAGTACTCTATATAAGGCATGAATATTGTGTTTGCTCTCAGTCACATTCCTAAAAGAAGAAAGCTTTACTATCAGGAGGTAACGAAAGAGGTGATTTTTCTCTTGTCAGTGAAAGAAAAGAATAACCTCCCTAAGACTTGTTATTCATTAAAAATTGTACTTTCTAAAATTTTCATTGTGTGCCAAAAAGTGTAGCAACGATTAACAGTTGATGCTTATCTGGGAAGAAGGGTTGATTGTACAAATACAGAAATAGAGAAAGGGTGCTCCAGTTTAGGCAAAAGGAAAGTAGGTACAGCAATGTCTACATCAGTAGTTCTCAAAGTGTGGCCAGGGAGTTAACAAGGTAAAAATTACTTCATGTTAAACCTATTTGCCTCTTTCACGATAATGGCAATACAGTGGGGTTTTCCAGAGGCTGCAGATCTGTGCTATTGCAACAGACTGAGGGCAGAGCATATATGAGAATCTTCTTTTAAATCAGACCCTATAGAGATTTGCAGAAATGTAAATAATACCTACCACTCTTCCCACTTTGGAAAACTCTTCTTACTTAGGAAAATATATTTTCATTTTAAACTGTTATTTATATTAACATGTAACATAATTGTTTTAAAGTGAATTAATAAATAGTTACGTGTTTAACTATGAATAGAGTAAATGTTGATAGATATGATCCACATGAAAGCTTCTTATAGTCCTCAGCACTTTTTTTAGGAGGGCAAAGTGGTCAAGAACCGAAGGCTTCAGACCCAGAGGCAGATTCACTGTGAAGCCAATGAAGCTTCAACTTCAGGGCTCCTCATTTTTACTGCTTTTGTAAAAATCTTAGAAGTAAGATATTTTAACAACAATCTTTAGTCTTCAGTAACTTTCCCTCTACCATGCTTCCTCTTGTCTGCAGGCATCGGAGTAGCCAATAGGCAGTTTTAAAATTTAGCTAAAGTTAGAGACACACTTGGTTTGAATTTAAGGGGCTATATTTTTGTAATCCACAGTCTTCCATGTGTAGCTAAGATATTGCCAGCTGTTCCAGGTTTCCAAGAATACTCCTATTACCCATTGTGCTGACCCACCCAGGATTGTGAAACAAAGATGTGGGGCCAGATCTCTGTGAATGTTATTTGAATGTATGCTTATTTTCTAGCATCAAAAAAATATGTGTAGGCTAGGGATGTGCCTCAGTGGTAGAGTGCTTGCCTGCCATGCACAAGGCCCTGATTTCAGGCCCCATCATTGCAAAAATAACAAATGAAAATGTGCAGACAGTAGAGAAGCAGCAGGTTGACATTTAGAGAACCTGAGGCTAATCTGTGAGAAAGACCTCCAATTATTCAATAAGTATGATTTTAAAGATTTAACATTTATCAATGCTGAGCCACAAAAGGAAGCTCTTTTCTGTTAGAATTTAACAAGAACTCACAGTAGACTAAAGAATATAATAGTTCTCAAGAAACCGATATGCCCAGAACATTTGTGTTTTGTTGTTGTTTTTTTTTTTTTTGAGACAGGATCTCTCTATGTAGTTGTAGTTCCAGCTAGCCTTGAACTTGCTATGTAGCCTATAGATTAATGGGAATCCTCCTGCCTCAGCCTCCCAAGTGCTGGGATTACGGGCGTGTGCCACAACACCTGGCTCCCTGATCTCTAAAAGTTATAATAAACACTAGAGGAAAAAGCTACATTTTTAATATTTCCTATAGAAGATTGTTACCAAATTATTATATAAAGAGAGTATATGTGTAAACAAATATAAGAAAACCAATACAGAAGTGTGTCAGGCAGTTAATTAGTAACATTATTGTGTCCCTTTTCAGAATTTTATGGTGTTTGTGATTGTGTTAGTCCATTTAGTGTTGCTATAATAAAATACATTAAGCTGGGTGCATTATAAGGAAAAGAAATGTATCCCTTCCAAGGATGGTAGACCTACTCACCTCCTACCAGGCCCCACCTGTTGAAGGTTCCACCACCTCTCAGTACTGTTGCAGTCTGTTCCAAAACTCCAGCACATGAACCTTTGACTGACAAAACATTAAACAATAGCAGTGGTCCTTGTCTTTCTTTTTTTTTTTTTAATCTGACATTTGACTTTCTTCATATGACTCTCTAACCTGATCATCTATTTGGTGAGAATGAAAATGAAAGATACCTGGAGGAAAAAAAAAATGACATGATCCCCCTCTGTTATGGTTTGTGTCTACATGTCCCCCTAAAGCCTCAAGTGGTAAGAGGTAGCTGAATCTGGAGTGTGTGATGCTGAGATTAAGGGCATGTGATTACTAAATCAATCCACTGATTGGTCTGCCATCACCCTAATCCTGGCAGTCTGGATAAGATATAAGGTACAGAAAGAAGCTGGTTAGCCCCCTTGCTTGCATTCCTTGCTTACTGGCTGCCTTCTGCCTGTCTGCCCTGCCACCCTGCCTCAGACCCAGCTGACTGTGGACTGAAACCTCTACAAACTGTGAGCTAAATAAACCTTTCTTCCCCTAACTTTGGGTGTCTGGTATTTTGTCTCAGCAACGAGAGAAAAGTAACTAAGACACCCTCTGAATGGTCAAACATCAGAGCTGAACTGCTCTAGCCTTAGTGTAAACCTCCACTAAATCTTTTTCTCTTGCACCTGATGCGTTCATCAATCAATCAATATTTCTTCCATAAATGTTCAAAATTATGTATGCCCTTAGGGAAAGATAATTCTATAGCTATGATACAAGCAGAAGTGATTTTTAAATTCAATAGATCAATGGCAACTCAATCTAGGAAATACGCTCTAAAAAACAAACAAAAAACCCGAGCCAATCAGTAACAACTTGCCACTTCTTAAATCAGCCAAGCATATAGAAACAGTTCCACTCTAGTGATCTTATCTCTGAAAGTCAGCCAATCGTCAGTCGTCTGTTCACCAGAATAATCGTGCTTCTAAGGATGATGTGTACCCTGCCCTACTTTTGGAAGTTAGCCAATCCGCCTTGCTCAAAATACTATATGAATATGATTAGCACATTGCCTGTCAAGCATACCACTTCTGCACAGAGACAATAAGTCAGCTTCTTATTTCACTTTTTTTTTTTTTTTTTTTTTTTGTGCTGGGGATCAAACTCGGGGCCTTGTGCTTGGTAGGCAAGCACTCTAACCACTGAGCTAAATCCCCAGCCCTCTTATTTCACATTTGAATGAAGGTTTTTTTCTTTTAATATTGACCTATGTGACCAACAGAGGGGAAGACAAAAATACAAGACATATACCTTTTATTGAAGCTGGTTTTAAACAACTTGAGTCCACATATGTGAAAAAATTATGAAAAATAGTAAAGTATTAAATTATGAAATATTGTGTACTTTGGAGTTAGAAAAATGAATAGTTAAATTTGATGAAATCAGTAACAGTGAGTAGCTCTTTTGGCAGAAGACAAAGATGAATTTTTTTGTGGGGGGGATGTTGGGGATTGAACTCAGAGCCTTGCGCTTGCTAGGCGACTGCTCTATCACTTGAGCTAAATCCCCAGCCCCTGAATATTTTAGAAATATGGTATATAAATTATAAGAGAAAGTGGAGTCTAGTTAATCTAAGGTTCATTGAAAACTATTTATGGAATATTTACCTACTTACAGTACCTGCTGTGCCTGAGACACTGCCTACTGGACATAGAAGATAGAACTTTAATTAGACAATCTCTGCTTTTAAGACATTTATAGCCAGGTGTAATGGTGCATGCCTGTAATCCCAGCACTCAAGAGGTTTAAGTAGGAGGAACACCTCAAGTTGAAGGCCAGCCTGGGCTATGTAGTGAGTTCAAGACCAGCATGAACTATAAGACCCTGTCTCGAAAAACAAAGTTTATAATCTTATTGGACAGAGTTAAAACCTGCACTTCCTAGCAAGCTCAAGGCTCTCAGTTCAATCCCCAGCACAAAACAAAAACAAAACAAACAAACAAAAAAACCCCTGCACTGTGGCAATAGCAATTCAATTATCCAATAAATATTTGTCTGCCTGGATGAGCTAGAGTATGCAAAGTGCTGAGTGTATGATTCATTCCATCATAGAACTTGGAATCTCCCTAAGAAAACTGCCAACATACAAAATTAGCAAATATACACGCACACCCACAAGGTGTGATCAAATATGTGGTGATGTTTTAATTAAAAAATTTATTACAGTAAAAGAAATTGCCATTAAGTCTCGTCAAAATACTCCCCCTCACTTCAAACACACATCCCACTATTCTTGCCACTTTCTAAAACAGTTCTGGAGGTTATCTTTTGTGTCTTTATGAGGTGTGATCACAAATGCAATGAATGACGCTGCTGAGTGCCATCCAACAAAGAGGCAGGCTTCTTCCACTTTCGTCACTGGGTCTGACACTGTCCAGCTTCTGGCTGCACACCAAATACACTCACGAAAGAGAATTCCCAGACCGGCTTCAGAAAGTGGCAAGAACAATGGGATAAGTTTGTTTGTAGTAAAGGGGAGCATCTTGAGGAAGATTAATAGCAATGTGTCTTTCACTGTAATAAATATTTAAATTTATTTCTTTCACTGTAATAAATTTTTAAAATTTAAACATTCACTGTATTTTTCTTTTTTTTTTCACTGTATGTTTCAATCATGCCTTGGACACATATTTTGCTGAGCAAAAATAACAAGGAAAAGATCAGATTGCCAGGGTTGGGGAATTAGCTCAGTGGTAGTGTGCTTGCCTAGCAAGCACAAGGCCCTGATTTCAATCCCCAGCACCCTTCTCCCCAAGTCAGATTGCAAGGGGAAGAATAAGGGACATAATTTAGATTGATAACACACAAGTTGACTACAGTGTTTAACTAAGAACATTTTAAAGATAGGAAATAACATAAGTGATATGTAGCAAGAAAACCTTGGTGCATTTGAGAAGCCAAAAGAAATTCAGTGTGACTGTAGGGCAGGAAGAATCTTGTAAAAAAGAAAATTGGACAGTTATGCAGTCTAGATTATGCAGGGCAATTTTTTTTCTTGGTACTGTAACAAGTATAATGAGAAAGCCCTGAAGTATTTTAAGCAAGGAGCAACCTATTATTTACCCTTTTTAAAAAATTACGTGTTTGCTGTACATAATGATTACATTCATTGTGCGGAGTTGGTACATATACATAGTACATCTTAATTCTTTTTACTTCCTCTTCCCCATCCTCCGTCTCTTGGTTTTGCAAAAGATCTGTTTCCCTGTTTTCCATTATCTGTCTCTTATTTAGCTATATAATTTATTCGTACTTTGGATTTCTCATATAACCATATGATATTTAAACTTGTGTGTCTGGTTTATTTGATTTAACATTATGGTCTCAAGGTGCATCCATTTTCTTACAAATGACTCAACTTTATCCTTCTTTGTGGATGAGCAGTACTCCGTTGTGTATAAATATCACACTTTATCCATTCATCTGTTAATGGGCCTAGGTTGCTTCCAAGACGTATCTATTATGAATTAGGCTGCTATAAACACAGGTATGCATGTATTATTTACCTTTAATAAAGAAAAAATTAAGAAAATAGGCTTTCCTATGTCACTGAACATAGGAATAAGCTTTGGGAACAGGACTAATAGAATCCTTCTCTTTGTACATGAAGACCAAGAGATGAGGGCATCTAAAATGTAGCTGAAACTGGAAAATATCCTAATCATTAATGTCCTGCTGCTGAGACATTGCAAAAATGCCTGCACTGAGGGTTGGGGATTTAGCTCAGTGATACAGCTCTTGCCTCATAAGCGCAAGGCCCTGAGTTTGAGCCCCAGCAGCCCCCACCAAAAAGAAAAGACGGCTGCACCGGAAAAGCCAGATCCACCCACCTCATGTGACCCGAGTAAGGATGGGATGCTCACTGTCATACTACAATGAGTGCCCCACATCCTAATCTCTAGAACACACGAATGTGTTACTTTACATAGCCAAAGAACTTAGTAGATTTAATTAAGCACCTTCAGGCGGGAAGAGTACCCTGGATTGTCAGATGGGCCAGGTCTGATTACACGCTTTCCTTAAAACTGAGAACCTCGCTGGGCGCTCTGGGAGGCTGATACAGGAGGGCTGCAAGTTCAAGCCCAGCACGGGCAACTGAGCAATTCAGTGAGAACCAGTATCAAAAAAATTTTTTTCTTAATTTTTTTTAAGGGCTGGGATGTAGTTCAGTGCAGAAACCCTGGGTTCATTCCCCAGTACCACCAAAACAAAAACAGAACCATTTTTTTAAAAATGTAAAAACTGAAAACCTTTCCTGGCTTTAGCAATATGCTGGTGAGGGGCCTGGGATTTTGCTCAGTGGTTAGAGTGCTTGCCTCATAAGCACAAGCCCCTGAGTTCGAGCCCCAGCACCAAAAAATTAAAAAAAAAAAGACAGACATATCCTGATGAATAAGGCACAGTCATTTATTAATTTTGGTATATGAAAATATATGAATAGCACGACACCTGTAGCAGATTCCATTTGTTCCTCTTCCATTTTCTGGCACAGTATCTTTTCTTAGTAATGTGTTATCCTTTGAATATAAACACTTTCAACTATTTTTGTTTGTTTGTCTGTTTGTTTGTTTGTTTGTTTGGAGACAGGGTCTCACCATGTAGTTCAGGCTGGCCTTGAACTATGTAGCCCAGGCTGGCCACGAACTCAAGGCTATCCTCCTGCCTCAGCCTCCAGAGTGCTGGGATTACAGACCTGTGCCACCACGCCAGGCTCAATTGTGAATGTTAAATATTTTCACCTGGCATGGTAGTGCACACCTTTATTCTCAGTACTGAGGAGGTGGATTACCACGAGTTCAAAGCTAGCCTGAATTACAAAACGAGGTGTCTAAAAACACCTATAAATATACAAATAAATATTTTCAAGCCCTGTAGTTTGCAGGAGAATATCCAATAACTATTGTAACAAATCTAAAAATTATTTACAAATTAAAAGAAATATTTTACTGAAAACAATAAATTACATTTGAGAAGAATGCTTCTGTTTATAAACAAATGGAATCTGACTTGGCTGTCTGAAAGATTTGTAGAGCTTGGCCAGTCTGTGCATTCTTCCACCCAAATGAACTTGTCAAGAGCTCAAACACACCCAGCAAGAATGCCAGAAATCTCATTTTTGTTTGGTAAAGACTCAAGAGTTTAGGACCTGGGATTCATTCAGTATGTAGTAACAAGAACAGTGCTTGGTTTGAAAGGAGCATGAGTGTAACCAGCGCATTCGGGTGGCAGTCCCCCAGTAAAAATGTAGTAAGATGTTCCTGGGTGAGTTGCTTTAACTTTTTTTTGGTGGGGGAGGGTGCTGGAGATGGAAGTCAGGGCCTTGTGCTTGCTAGGCAAGTACTCTGCTACTGAGCTAAATCCCCAACTCCTTGCTTTAACTTTTATGCAGAAATTACTTCATTAATCAAATGGCCATAGCAATATGTACTGTAGTACTAATAAATTCATGTATTCAAATTAGTTTTGACCTTTGTATGCTCTAACTGTTCTTTTTCATCTTGACTTCCAGCTGAGGCTGACCTTTGGTCTTAGATCTGTTCACTACTGTGTGTTAAGCATTACTCCATGTTTCGGAAGATGGTAGGGAGGGAAACCTATTGTACTTTACTTTTGAAGAGAAGCATAAGGACCTACCAGTGTTTATGACATTGCTGGCTTTGCAAATGGACAAGGCTCTTTGCCAGTGGCTCATTGTTGAGGAACTCTCATGGAAGCCTTTTCCTACCCCTGTCTGCCAAGATCTCTTTATGACCCACATAAAGTAAAACAATGTTCCACTACAAACCTGCTTACTAACTGTACTTCTAATTTCTTTCCAAGTTTGTTAATATGTGCCCCCCTTCCTGATGTCCATTCCTGCAACTGGTCAAAGGCTGAGTAAATGAACTGTTGTTTCACATACTTGCACGCTCCTTCATGTATGCATGTATGCACACACGCACACACACCATACATGAATATGAGTAACTAGCTTCTTTTTTTTTTTTAACTTATACACTCTGCTTTAGTAAAACATGTAAAAAATCATTTCACTAGCAAGAAAAAAAAAGATGAAAAATAAATCCTGGTTGATCACAGTTTCACAATGAAAGCCTGGCATCTTCTATTAGATAAAACAGCTCACCAAATAACCCATGTCATAAAAGAGATTTGTCATATTTTCAGAATCCAAGAGAAAGACTTGTAAACCCACATGCTATCCTCCTATTTGACCACTTCTTGATTAGACAAATGGAAGCTGTAGAGTGAAAAAGAGGTTTATACCTGAGTAGATAAAAAGGAAACTGATAGAAATGCTGGTCAACAAGACATAATTATGTGTGTGCACAGATCAGCAGATCTACCCATCTGCCCATTGATACACAACTCCAAGTAGGAGTAATTATGAAAATTCTCCTTCCAGTCTAATTAATGATACTTTTTTGGTATAATCATGCACACTGTCCTATGAAAATTCTAAAATATATTTTAGAACTCATAACTAAGAGATTTTTATTTATCTAATTTTAGTATTTTTAATAGTTTTTATTTTCCCAAACTTTTATAGACATGCTCCTTGTTCTGCCAATTTGTGCTAGTAAATTTGGAAATACTTTTTCCAAGGGAAAATCCATCTTTGATTTTTGTGATTAAACTTTTTCCCAAGACTTTCAAAAAGGACCCCAATTATATAATCAAATTACTTTATGAAGAGAAATAAACAGATTGGTAAATTAAATAATTATTTGTTCTGCAAATACAGAACAAAAGTAATTTTATTTTATATTCAGTCATAGTCCAAAGATTGACCTCTGGTGTAAAAGCTAAAAGAAGTTACGGCTAAAAATTATAGGGAATATTGAAAATACAATTGGTCTTTGAAGAATTCTTTTTAAAGTATATATATATCAATTCTTTCTTCATCTTCTTCCTCTCCTCTTTTTCTCTCTTTCTACTATCTCTTTTTTTTTTAACCCAAGAACATGTATTGGTACATTCTACATACAATGGTCACATTCATTACATTAATTCTCTACCTATACAAGATGTATCTTGGTTCTCCCCCCTCTTCCCCCCCTCCCCTCTGCACCCTCCCTCCCTATTTACAGCAGGTTCATTCATCATCT
>PVJO010010046.1:0-66234 GCA_004026905.1 Hystrix cristata
GGTATCTGTGATATCTCAGGAATCCATGCGGCCAGGGTGGACAGCTATGACACAGGCTCCTCCAAGGCTTCATGACAAGGAACAGTAGATGCAGTCACCTCAAATAGTCTGGCATCAGCGACAGTCAGAGAAACACGGCTGGACCTACTTAGAAGAGTAGTGCACAATTCTTTATGAACACACCCACTTGTTCACCATTGGGGATACCGAGTCATCTTTCACAGTGTAAGTCCACAGCTCCTATCCTTCCAGGCATAACAAACACAACCCTGACTTTGAGGGACACACAGGCCAAATTTGGATTTGAACTCACTACTCCCTGCATTCACACTTCTAATTCTAGAGCCGCGGAGCACACTGACCTGCTAAGATGTGTTTCTTCAGGAAAGAGCTGTGACGAGAGAACATTTCTGATACCAACAACAGATGCTCTGTGAACTAATTCAGGCAGGAGAGTACACAGATACAGTGACTCAACTGTCGGGTAAACATACTGTGAGAAATTATGCTTTTCTCTCTTTTAAGTCCGGCTTCTTGGGGATGGAGACCTAAAATTGATACATCTTTATGTCAGTCTTTAATATATTCCTAATTGTCAGAGGAATATAGCTATGACAGAGGGAGAGGGAAGGGAGGGGAGGGGAAGGAGATGAAAAAAGAATTCAGATGGATTATGTACATGTACCAACTCCCCACGAGGAATGTAATCATCATGTGCTGATAAAAATTTAAAAAAGAAATCTATATAAGCAGTAAAGAAACAAACTCTGAACCTTGTCCTTTGCTCTCAAGTCCCCCTTTCCACCTAATTGGGGAATTTTCAAAGGTAAAGCTAAAAGATATGCAGATTTAAAAGAAAAAATCTAGTTAGAAAAGGTGACTTATTATCATATCTACCTCCAGTGCAGTTTAGAAAGGGTTCAAACAATTATGGAGACAAAATGGATAGAATTCTTCTGGAAATTCAGTAAGATGCTGAGGGAATTCTTCATGATAATGGGAGCTATCTTCCAAAATTCACTTTGCGCTTCAAGCCAGGGGTCTGGTTTTTAAATCACAGTCATACTTGGATCTTCATTAGCGGGAAATAATTACCTAACTCTCCAGGAATCAAAACCAATGAGATGGATGGGTAGATAGATAGATAGCAGATACAGATATATCATCCAGCCTTTATTAACAGCCTGCACATTCTATTCAGGGATCCTCAGTGACTGGGTGTCTTTCCTCAGTTCTTTTTAATTGTCGCCACTGGCAATGAGGCAGTAGATACTCCTCCACCCAGTGTTTATCTCAGGTTGCTAAGATGATGTGGAGGAAGTAATACATGATGTTCTGTACACGCGATTAAAAGTAAATAATTAAGAACAAAAGGACTCGGAAGCTCTTTCTCATTTCACTTTTCCCAACCACTACTGGTAAAGTTATTTGTCTCAAACCCCTGAAGGGTTTCTTTTTTTTGGGGGGGGGGGTGCTGGGGCTTGATCTTAGGGCCTTGCGCATAAGGGTTTCTTTTTAATCCTGTCTTTAAATGTTAAGCACCCGATTTTTTTAAAGTTATTAATTTTATTAATAGACTATCCCTTTGATGAACACTTTCAGAACACTGAAGCAATTACAAAACCATCTATCCTCTCAAAATAAAATGCAAGTTGAGGCAAAGCCCGCGGTGACATGTCACGTGGAGGTACCGAGCAGAAAGACGTTTAATATCTAAGAAAGGCAAGTTCTGATCTGGAACGTGAACACACACGAACTCAGCAGTGAGGCGCACTTTCCTGGAGGGTGATCAAAACAGTGGGGCCTGCAAGTCGGGCCTGCAAGTCGGGCCTGCAAGGCGAACCGCACCCGCCTTCCCAACGTGTCCCTAGAGCCGCCCGCGCCGCCGCCGGGCTGCACTCTACTGGGAAGCGGAGCGAGGCTGCCTCCGGACGTGCTGGGGTCATCGCTGGGAGGCGCCAGGCGAGCTACAGTACAGAAGACCCTTGTTCAAGTTCACCTTTAAGATGAATCGCTGGGAAGTGAAGGGGTCTAGAAGAAATTTTGGTTGGATTTAGGTACATGAAGCACCAGTATCAAGAGGGGAATGAAGCTCAAAGCACAACTCCAAGCCCAACAAATGGGCTGCCCTGACTCCATCCTTCTGTCAAGTTGAAGTCGCTAAACAGGACATGAGATACTGCCAGATGCATGAAACAATCTAAGCATTACGAAATACTAAAGGAAGAGCAGGATGTGGTGGCACACGCCTGTGACCCCTACAACCAGGAGACTGAGGCAGGAGGATCACCATGAGTTCAGGGCCAGCCTGGGCTACATAGTGAGACCCTGTCTCAAAAAAAATAAAAGCCAAAAACAGGGTTATGACCCAAAGTGTCTGTGTCGTTCTGTTCAGAATGGCAAAGCTCTGGTGAGTCTATTGATAACTATTCTGTCTTCAAGCAGAAATTGTTTTCTTGAATTTCCACACAGCAATTTTTGGCACATCTCCTGAGCATCTTCTACATTGTGATCAACACTACAGGCATGAGTTTAAATTCCTAGGATTCTGGCTTTGTATTCTGCACTTCTGCCAGAATAACAGATTTCTCACAAACAGCTGCTGAAGCTGGTTTAGTGCAGCACCTGAGAAATGAGCCCTATCGCCTCAGAATGCCCACGTTTAAATCCCGCTTCTGCAGCTGAATAACTCCTGAGATCTTGGGCAAGCTTCTAGTCCATCTCTCCATCTGCGCACAGTGAAAGTAAGTAGCAGGATTATTGTGAGAATCAAACGAGATGATGGGTATAAAAAGCTTAGTTCGTTGCCCGGTATTATAGTTAAGTGTTTAATAAATGACCTCTAGTAATGGAACATCAAAGAATGAATCACCTAATAGATGACTGGTATAAAAGCAAAACTTCTCATAAAAAATTAGAGGTACTCATGCTACATATTCTTTGAATCTGTGTCAGAATTTCTCCCAGATTGAAGTGTTCCACAATTAAGTGAAATTAGAGATGCCCAGTTTAATTAAATTTCAGATAACAACAAATACTTCTCATGTATACTTATGTCCCAAATATTACACAGTAGGAGAAATCTAGTAGGAACAGCACCTGGTAGGATAAGAACTTTACTTCCCTGTTTCAGGAAAAAGTCTTTGTATTTTACAAGTGTCTCTTCTCTCTCTGAAGAATTAGCTTCCTTCACCATTGTCTTTAGAAGGCCCTCCGTACCACACATTTATTCTTTATAACATCAACAGAAAGTTGAAGTTCAAGTGAGAATTTGACATTGCACTCGAGAATATAGCCCTCCTCCATTTTCTACTGACTACCACATCCCTTGCCTGTCTGCCCACACAACCCCAGTTCAGAGAAGCCCAGCTCGGTGCCACCCAAGTTCCAATAAATCAAACCACTTACAGCTGCTTCAAAGTCTACATATCGGGGCCCTTTCCATAGATGTCCAACCTTTTTTGGCTTCCCTGGGCCATACCGAATGAAGAGCAACTGTCTTGTGCCACATATAAAATATATGATAAGATTAGTGTATATAAGTAACAACATTTCCCTTATTTTTAAATTATTTTTTACTCTAACATTAAAAATAAACAGGGCAAGCAGCCTGCACCTTGGGCACGCCTGCCTGAACTTACGCTATGCAGAACAAACCATTAAGAAGTACCAGCTTTAACGAACTGGCTTTGGATACAAACAGTGACTCTCGAAAGGCATGACAAATTCTCCCACATCCGCAGGACTGTCTTTGGATTGGATTAGCACTTGCCAAAGGGTTTCAAAGCAGGAGTGGGTTCTTGGAAGACAGATTTGCCTATCTGTGAAGAGCCAAGTTCCTCCAGACCAGAACATTTTTGACATAAATTAGGTTCTATTTATGAAGGTCTGGCATGCTATATGATATTTCACAGATAGCAATTCGGTTTGTACTGTCAGCTCTGATGGTCACTCAAGAAGAGCATGTTCACGGGAGGCGCCGTCTTACCCCTCAGCACTGATCTGAGGTTGAGCTTGGCTTGGCGGTGCAGATCCTCCACGCAGGGCGGTCTTGTGCTGGGAAGGAACACGTTCTCCTGCTGGTGCCACGGAGCCGTGTAGTGGACCGTCCATCGGCTCTCCTCATCCAGGTTGGACACCGCTGCAGAAAGAAAGACGAATTCAGATGCGCAATGAAGTTTCCCTGGCTCCGAGTTTGATACCTCAAGGTAAGGTGTGGTGTCTAATATATACACAGCTAAGAGCCAGCAAGGAGAAACGGCACCACGCCTGAATGAGGCTCAACCTTAGACCCCGGGAATCTTGACTGCCATGTTCTATCTGTACAGAGAAGGCTGAAACTGGCTGCTCTCCAGGAAAAGTTTTCATAGAACCGTGTCCTCAGTTGTCTGCTTCTCAGATTTCAGTCCTCGAGCACTCTCGAGTTAGAATAACAAGTGACAAAATTGGCAGAGCCCTCCAGCTTCTACCGGACTTCACTCCCACGACACATACCAGTTTTCCAACGGCCGAATGCCATGGTACCATTAAACACTAGATTGTCTCCACAGAAGCAAATACCCTACCAGGAAGTGGAGACCAAACATTTCCCTCCTATAGCATTATTTTAAAACATCACTGCTATAAACTCAAATAAACCTTTTAAAAATTAGCAAAAACATTCAACTTACTCCATGGAATAGACATGGAGATCCATTCATGCTATAAAAAGTTCTCTACTTTCTCGTTTTCACAGAACTTTTATAATAAAATGTTTTTAAGACATTACAATGCCATTTGACTTTTTCCACCACAATCCAATTCAATTATTTTTCCCAACACAAGAGTCCAAAACATTAGATGGAAAAATAATAGGCAATCCTGAGATTAAGATAAATCTCTAAAATAATTTCCTTTCTTCCCCCTACATCTTGACACCTCTTTATTTCGTTTTTCCTGACTATACTACCTTAGCTGGAGTAGGCGTAAACCCCTAAATGAAGCCAGTAACCCCCAAATCCATCAGCAACTTTTAAATACTTTCTCTAGATCTATCACATAACCGAGGCATTGGGGAAACTGGAGAAAGATAAGAGAACTCCCCGCACACTGAGATATCTACTTGAGGTGTCAGGGTTAACTCCTGCAAAATCAGCAGACACTGCAACCATGAGTCAGAGGCAAGTCCCGACTCTGACCTACACTAGACAGTTCCCACCAACGACGCCCTTTTCTACAACATAATGTGGGCCTAGATCAAGCTCCTAAGACAGAGTTTCAACGTACAGCGAAAAGGCTTACACGAACTATTGGATCTATTTGAACATATTTCAAGCTAACTAGACATACCCCATCGCACAGTTACTAGACCTTCATAACAACCAAATGAACTGCCTTGTCATGGTGACACATACTGATGATACCAGCTACTTGAGAGGCTGAGGCAGGAGGATTGCCAAGTTCAAGGCCAGCCTGGACAACTTAGGGAAACCTTGTCTCAAAGTAACATAATAATAAAAGGGCTGGAGATGTAGCTCCCTGGGTCCCGATACCCCAAATCATATACGGTATGCTCTTTAGCTCATGCGGTAAGCTCATATATGGTAAAGCTCTTTAGCTCATGAAATAACTCATGTAAAGCTTGACTGTGGACGGGACAGTCACTTTATTTTGAAGGGGCCCCTAACTTTAAAATCATCACTAAAAAGGAAATGTGCTTTTCCCAGTCCTTGTATCCCTAAGCCATAGTTTAGCTCCCACCTCAAAAACCACCTTTCCTGTCGCTAGAAAATCTTAGCATCCTGGGATTCCTATGACTCTTTCTTTAAAAATCCCACCTGTTCCATAAATTGATAAACAAGAAAAGAGATGCTGAGAATTAGACATCAAACTAAAAGCAAAACATGCTTTCTGCTGACAACGTTTCACAAAAATAGCAGATAAACCGGGCACCTAAACTTTTGTGCAATCTCTTGTGGACAAGTGTTTTGCCTGGTTCACACACCCACCTGTCCCCACACAGAGGAGCCACCAAGACCTGACTCCATCTTCATGCATATTTCAGAGTCTAGCACAGTGCTCAACCGGCCAAAGTCCCCCAGAGAGTTCCCAGAGGGCATTACCATGTTCATGACACTGTGCTAATGTCCACTGATTTTAAAGATTTTATACCATACTTCACTGATGGAAACCGTGGGAAAGAGAAACGTTTCCTTTTTGCCAATTCCAATCAAACCCAAGTCCGTGAAATTGCACCATCAGCCCCAAAGCACAGCTACCAACTGGCTCCTCTGAAAGAGCAGCTGCCTCTTCCCCGGTGGAGTCGCTCTTGCCAGGGCAGATTTCATCAGTCCCTCCAGAGCCAGCCTGTGAGCTGGGGAGACAGAAAGTGAGCCTAGGGGCCGTCCTTTGTTGCTATCTCCAAAGCGCTCTTACCATGTCCCCAGCCCTGCACATGGATCCAGTTTAAATCAGTGCTCTAAAAACCAAACTGAAATAAACCAATAACTGCATAGAAACAAAGCCCTGCAACTGTAAAAGACTATATTCTCAAGGAATGAAGGAGCGCCTGGATTAGCAAAACTTAAACCCACAGTAAGTACACAACGAAGCCCAGCACAAAAGCTCCGTGCCTCACAGCAATTGCTAATCTGTCTAGACAGTCTGACCTTGAGCTCTTAAATATATAACGAGAGCGCCAGGGACTTGGGGAGAGTCATCCCCACAGAAGTGTGCAACACATTCCACAGGGGCTTCTGGACAAGAGAAAGAAAGGATCCAAAACAACGTGCTGCGTCTCAAGGGAAACGAGGTAAACACAAAGGTTTTCCCTTGCTTTAAGGACTTCTTTCCTTTTCACAGAAGAAGTGAAGTCACTTAAAATCCCAACCATAAATAAATCAGACGTGCTAAGATCACATAACTCCATACCAGGGTTACAAAGATCGGAGGCATGTGAGGAACCTGCCTAGAGTGGAATTTAACTCAGCCAGTTAATGCTGTTTCACACCCGAATTCCTCTGCTCAAAAGACAGACGGGCACATAAAACACACATGCGCGGACAGACACACACACACACACACACACACACACACACACACACAATAGGTAGAGGGAGAAAAGGAACTACTTACTTTTCTTCTTAAAAAGTTGAATGAAAGACTTAATCTTTGCATTTATGAACACCACCATTTCGGGAGCGCCTACATAAGGTCTGAAAATCTCAGGCCCATTCAAAGCTCAGTCCAGCAGGCAGGTGGCAAGCTGCGCTCTTCCGCCCGAGTCTAACTTTCTTCCTCCTGCCTCCCGTCCTGCCCTGTCTGCGGGGACTGCTGTAACTCTGAGGTTGAGTTTACTGTCAGGCAGTTACAACCCATTAGCAGTCCTTGAACCTGAAAACCTCCCATGAAACCTAATCTTGAAGGCTGGGAGCAGCCAGTAACAACCAGACAGGCACAGACAGAGAAAGCCAATCACGGTCCTTATTTGCATGGCGGCCACACCAGGCTCTCCTCTCCACCCAGCGCCCATTCATCCTGCTTTCTCCACACAGACCAGAAGTAGATTCTCCTCTGCAGAAACCAGGATGAAGCAAATGTGCTCCCCGTTTTCAGCAGGCCCCTGTGAACACCCAGGTCGATTCCCAGGAGCCACAAGTCTGAGAGCTGTGCCACGCTGGTTCTTCAACTCCCCAGCTGGTTCTGGGTGTCTGGGATGTGGGATTTGAACTGACACAAGAGTGAAAAACCAAACTATTGTTTGCTGACACGCCCCCAGGCCCTGCCTCCCACACCAAAGGAACATGTATAAGCAGTAAAACTTTAGAACAGGATCTCCAAGGAGCTGTGAAGGATGACTTGGGTGCATTTTAATGCAAATTAGGATGCCCAGACTTCTCGCCCGCCCTTACCGGTGTCTGCGAACCAGTATTGTGTGTTCCAAAGTGTGATTTACCTGCATCCCGCTGCCACAACGCTTTAAAAAGCTGAACACAACTTCTCTGCTCCAAATGAGAAATTAAATGAAGGTCCCTAATCATTGATCTTCATTCTGAATGTAATTCTCACCCAAGCGCCTAGTCTAGCAATTTCACAACAGCTCCTCCAGTAGTAGTCTCAGACAAACATTACATGGGTTACTCTTTAACTCCAGTACATTGGAGTGAGTGGCTTCTTTTGCCCATTTGCAACCAATCTCTGAGAAATGGGGAAACAAACACAAAGGGAGGAATCAGAAATGGGGTGTAAGGAAGCAATGGAAAAAAATATTCCAGGAGGAACAAAAAAGAGAAGAGTATATGGGGTTGGGGATTTAGCTCAGTGGTAGAGAGCTTGCCTAGCAAGTGCGAGGCCCTGAGTTCGAGCTCCAGCAACGCACCCCCCAAAAAAAAGAGAAGAGTACAGATCAGGAAATATGAAAAGGGACAAAGGGAAAGAACACCCATCGCATGGCACCCCAGCTCCACTTCCTGGCAAAAGTTTAGAAACAACTTAGACGACCTCTTATTTTATAGCTTTGGGCTAGACTTGTAAGTAAATGGAAAAATGTAATAACCCACTAATTCAAAACATTTAGTTTATAACAAAAGCTCTTAGTCAAAGAATAAAATTTATAGAAGGGGCTCCCTCTAGGGAAAGCTTTGGAATGATGCCTCCTCATAACATTTTAGCCCTCCCATCTTAGTTTTTGAACAATGAAAGCAAACAAGAAAACATACATATTGCCATCCATATCATCACAGATTTCCAACTTGTATTCATTCATCCTTTACGTAGCTTTGCTTAAAACTAATTACATTGGCAGACGGCAAATGAGTAACACACGAAGACAATAAATCAGATTATACAGCTGCCTTAAGTTAGCAAGCAAAATTCCCCTCCGGAAAACAAATTTATGGGCAAGTGGCCTCTCTGCTCACTGCATTAGAGACAGGTACGTTCTGGGCAGAAATAGGTCTATTCACAGCCCACCAAGTTTTTGAGGTTAAGCATCACTACACACACTTCCAATTGAAAACAAACTATTCTTTCAAGACAACAGACCCTGAATATGCTCAGTCCTGCACACCATGTAGCTTTTTATGTACACACAACCATTGCTATGAACATAGATTCATTCTCTAAAAAAGTAAATACCAAGCACCACTAAGTACTACTCTCAGTCAGCTAGGATACAGCCCTGAGGAAACAGGTGCAATCCCCGTCCTCGTGGAGTTTACGTTATTCCACAAGAAAAAAATTATACGGTAGATCAGAAGGCTGCAAATGCAATGGGCAAATGAAAATTGAGCAGGATAGCACGGGTCTTGAGGTAGGAAGTGGTCAGCTCATGCTGTATTAAACCAGAGCAGGGTGGTCTTCGCTGGGACAGTTTCCTTTCTCCGTCAACATGAAGTCTAGGCTGAGTTTGTGGAAAGACAATGCCACTTTGTTTCCTCACCCATTAATGCTAGGTGTGGGGGCAGGGAGCAGGCTTCCGTCCATCGCGGAATCCCGGGGCACCCCATCCTTGGCTTGACGCATTATCCCAAGCTGCTCCATAACGCCACAAACCCAGGTAATAAACCAAATAAACTATCACATTTATTAATTGTCTTACATACATATCCAGTAGTGTTTGGGGGGAGCTTATTAATTATACAGTTTTCCCCAGCAATACTGCCATGTCTTTATTTCCTGTGTCGAAGCATAAGAACAAGGACATATTTTTATCATATAATCTGCATGCCTCGCTGTCACACTTATTTAGGGAGGCAACTAGGGTTTTTAAATTGCTCAGTTCATAGCGGGGCAACATGATGGCACAACGGAATGGGGAAGACCCCCCCCTGCAGCCACCCCACCCAGGGCACTGCAGCCCACAAGAGGAGAGGGGACCCTCCACACTCAGCTGTTTGCTCGGCTACAAAAGGAAGCTAGTAAGAGGATTTAGATCACAAGGTTATCATGAGAACTCAGAGTTATTATGGATAAAGTCCTTGGAACAGTACCTGGTACGTGGTAAGCGTATACATTTGTTAAACTGACAGATACGATCTGAAGAGATGGCTAAGCAGGATTGAGCTTAATAAAAGGCCATGGTTTAAAGGAGGGGAATAAGCTTTCTAGACATCACAACCGTCTGCCTGCCCGTCTCAGAGTTAAGTCCCCAGCTCCTGGCATGACTGCTCCAAACCCTGCTTCCAGTTTGCACCCACATAGTATTTTTTCTGTCTCCTGGAACTCAGTGGTTACCAGTGAGCTTCTGACTAGAAGCAACACTCTTTTGTTCTCTCTCATCTTTCCAGTCGTCCTTTTAATCACAAACTGCTAACAAACCAGTCCTTGAACTCTCTTCACATACACCCCAGCACGCTAATTCCCGGCCTACATCTGATTGCTCCTTTAGACTCTGGAACTCTTGCTGCACATCAGAGATCTAGTCCTTAAACTGCTGTTTTATGCTTTTTACTTATTCCCCAGTAAAACCTGAGTGGTTTTGTAAGTATAAGGCAGAAAAGTCAGCAAATAATGGCCCTTGGGCCAAATCCAGCCAGTCTGTTTTCTAGTGGCTGAAAAAAAATTACAGTAATAATTTTTGTGACATGAGAAAATTCTGGGAAACTGAAATTTCATTGTCCAGTTGTAGGGGACACTATCACACCTGCTGGTTAACACGCTGCCTAAGGCCACTTTGGGGCTGTACCTGCAGAGCTGGGTGGCTATGACTGGTCCACGAAGCTGGAAATATTCACCATCTAAACCTTTACAGAGAAAGGCTGCTGACCATGGCTTACACTGCTGCCTTTAAGTACTTCGTGGACTCTTCACTTCTATCTCCTATCTTCCACTCATCTGTCTTTCAATTCCTAACCTCTACTCAAATTTCACAATCCTCAAGTTCGATATATTTAATTTAAAGCAATTTCCTTTCTCCCCAATTGCTCCACATGATCTTTCTTATTTCTATTAGGGATAAAGCCACAGATAAATTTAATCCCTGTTAAAAATGGGAAAATGGAGATTCAGAAACTAATGCATATCAAAAGGAAACCAAGAATCCGGGTGGCTGGCTTCCTCTGTTATTAGCACATACCAAGTTTTGTAAAGATATCTTTAGTTAGTATCATACAAGTGTAATAGCTTACCTCCAAGTCCTTATTAGGACACATAATAAAAACCTTTATGGTTAAATCATCATTCTCCAAAAATGCTGTCAAATACAGTATCACAATGAAAATTATGCTTTGATATTTTTTGAATAATCCTGGTGGCTTATCCTGGTCCAGGATTTTGGAATTTTGTGACCACTACTGTACTGTAGGATCATATTTATATCCTGATTTATGAAGTTCCAAATTTCCAGCTTACTCTTTCACTAAAATGAAATTTTATTCCTGATCAATATTTTAAATTTTTCTTCCAGGCATCGCCTGACCATTCTATAGTTTTCTGATTACTTCCCAGGAGTAGGTATATAATATACTAATAAAGAAATATCAAAATACATAAATAAACTCTTTTGCAAAGTAGTATATATCCTAAAATTATTATCATTATTATTTTGGGTCTTTTTGAGACAAGGTCTTACTATGTCGTTCTGGCTGGTCTTGAACTCACTATGTAGCCCAGGCTGGCCTCCAAATCCTGGTGATCCTTCTGCCTCAGCTTCCCGAGTGCTGGGATTACAGATGTGCACCACACACCAGGCTTATATCCTAATAATACTAATGGTAACTGTACTTATGTTCAATCATTCAACAATTTTGCATTGAGTACAATATTAGCTTCTTTGTATTAACTAGGCATCCAGGTTAAAAGAAAATCAAACGGGGCTAGAGATGTAGCTCACTGGTAAAGCATGCTTGTCTAGCATGCATGAGGGCCTGGGTTTGATTTCCAACACAGCAAACAGTGAATCACACATGGTGAGTGATCTTATGAAATTCACAGTTCAGTGGAGAAGATACTCAGAGAGATAAAAACAATAGCACAGTAAAGAAGTCCAGGGAGAGGGCTACGACCATGAAGTCACTGGGGGGAAATGATAAAGGGGTCTGACTTCATTTAGTAGAGGAACAGTTGCTAAGGATAGAGGCGAAGAGGAGTCTTGGGTGAAGGAGCAGAGGCAGGGCACAGTCACAGGACGAAGGGAGGTCTGTACACCGTGGTCATAGCTCCTGCGAGACTGTAGGGGGCAGTGGTACGGAGGTGCAGGGGGAAGTGGGGCAGACCTGGGGTCCTGCTTGCTGTCAGCGAATGGGATGTCCCTGAGGGAAACGGAGACCGAAGGAGTTCAAGAGGGAAAGCAGCAGGGCTGGTGCTGCATTCAAATAGATCCGGGGCTCCAGGAGTAGGAGAATTCACGCTAGGGGGGAGGGGGCAGAATTTGTTGCCAGTTAGATGTCTTTTCCATCTCCCTGGGTTTATCAGCTTGTGTTTAATGGTCGGTACAGGTTGACCATTCCTAATCTGATAATTCAAAATTTGAAATGCTCCACAATTTAAAAACTTTTTGAGCTCCCCCATGACACTACTAATGAAAAATTCCTCATGAACCTCATGGGACTAGTAACAGTCAAAACACAGGCGCATTAAAAATATTTCCTAAGTGGCGCATGCCTGTAATCCCAGCACTTGGAAGGCTGAGGCAGGAGGATCACTGCAAGTTGGAGGGCAGCCTGGGCTACTTAGTGAGTTAAAGGCAAGCCTGAACTACACAGAGTGAGACTTAAAAAAAAAAAAAAAGCGTAAAAAAAAGAAAAGCGTAAAATGACCTTCAAGCTACGTGCATAAAGTGTATGAAACATAAATTAATTTTGTACTTAGACTTGGGTCTCCTACCAAGATAGCACATAATGTATAGGAAGGTATTCCAAAATTCTTTAAAAAGCTTGAAATCCAAAAGACTTCTGCTTACTGCTTACATGAATTTTGGATAAGCAATATCCAACCTGTAATATGTTTTCAAAACCTGAGATACTTAAATAAAAAGTTTTTAAAAATTACGGGCTAATGGAGTTGGGGATTTAACTCAGTGGTAGAGTGCTTACCTAGCAAGCACAAGGCCCTGAGTTCAATCCCCAGCACCCACCAAAAAAAATTAGAGGCTAGAGTGGAACTTAGTGGTAGACAAGTTTAGCATGCATAAGGCACTGAGTTCAATCCCAAATGCCACCAACAACAAAAAAATTTTAAACTCAGCTATCAATAAATGACTGATGAAATCTAAAAGCCCAAAACAGAGCTGCAGAAAGTGCCCGGATATCCTAGACACACCCCTCACCCCTCTGTCTTATCCCCTGACCTTCCCCACATACACACAACCCAGCCCTTCCTCTGCACCTTAACCACAGCTGGGTAGTAAAAGTCTTCATTTTGAACTGGGCAAAGTGGCACACAGCTATAGTCCCAGCTACTCCAGAGGCTCAGGCAAGACAACTGTAAGTTCAAGGACAGCCTGGGCGACTTGGTGAGACCCCGTCCCCCAAAAATAAAAAAACAAAAATGACTGGGGATATGGTTCAGTGGAGTGCTCCTGGGTTCACTCCCCAGTACTGTCAAAAGAGAAAAAACAATTTCGTCTTGAGTCCAAGCAATACTGAGTGAAGAGAAACGTTTCCAGACGCTGCACAAACATACCCAGAAATGAGCCCTGGTTATGTCACAGGATGTATATACGGATTCTGCATCCTTGTCAATTGAAAACGGAACATACAATCAGTGAAGATTACTGTGCTCCTAGAAATTGAAGAATGAGGGAAAAGAAGGAAAAACCAGACATAAGAGTTCTGATTGGCACCGTGCACCACACGGTTATTCTGAGCCTTTCCGAGAGGAACTTTAACTCTTCAAATGGTCAGCTCCTCAGGCCCACCTTATCTCTAAATGGTGCCTTTACTGCTTATTGATTTGTTTTAGGCTATTTTTAAAAATCAGTTTTAACATCTAAAATAGAAGTCTATACATGACCAATTTAGACTTACTCATTGTCTTTATGCGTGGTGAAACTACTTGAGATACAGTGTTTAAACCCTTCGACACATTCATTCAGTCCTGAGCTTTTCAGGCTAATTGGGAACATTGGAAAATACCACATAATACAAGTTTCTGGGTCAATAAAACACAATGTATACTCCTAGTAGTAAAAGATCATAGGAACTGCTAAAATTAACAGCATTATTTACTTATACACACACACATACACACACACGGGTGTGTTTCAAATGTAACACTGTCCACAAAAAACATCCACCTAAAGATGCCAGTCATGAAGAATTAATTCAGTTGTCCCCTGAATTAAATTATTTCACAAGAGTACATTAAAAATCACCAGTGTCCCAGAACTTCATTAGTACCATGATCTGTTCTTCCTTCTGCCTCTGGATTAATTTTTAATGATGAATCATATGACACATTGAACAAGACAAATGGGAAGCTCTCCTCATCGGCACCGGCTGGGAGATGGAGCAGATACACATGGCCACGTATCGGTGCTTTAGAAGCAACTTGATCTGGCATCCACTTGACAGCTCACTCTGATGCCGAGAAACACTCTTCACTCGGCATGTGTCAATGCTAAAGGCTTCTGCAGGGGAACCTAGTTAATAATTTAATCCACTGCTGCCATCTGTTCAGTCCATTTCAAAACGTCTGCTATCACCGGGGCTAGTTTAGTCAAGCCACAATATTCCTGTGACAAATGCTGGGCAAATGAAAGGCAGACAGAAAACACGCTGTATAAAAAAAGAAAGAAACCTGAATCAAAAGTTCAAAGGACAAAGGGAGCCATACGGACAGGGGACCTGAAGTCCAGCCGTGCATGCGGCGATGGAAGGGCGCAGCGTCCCTGGCATGGTGGGACCATCCAGCCACTGTCCAGGGTGCCGGAAGCAGGGTGGAGCCACCAGGAGAGGTCTGAGAAGGGGATGGCCTCCAGGTTGGAGTTAATGGTAAATTCAGGATGCAGGATGGGAAATCAAAAGAAGGCAGCTTTCAGGCTCCTAGACACCGAAGAGCTGAAGAGAGTCCTAAGGAACACGCAATCTGCTCCTTCTACTTCACAAACAAGTGACCTGTGGGAGGCACCAGCACTGCTCAGCTTCTAAGCTCAGACCCCATCAGTGACACCGCAGTTTCCATCAGGTTTTGCTACCTGCAGCCTACCTGCAGCCTGTCGGGGAGGCACCAGGGAGAGGGATCTGCGCCCCCTTCCCCCCCAGGCCGAGCACCCACCTGCCACTTGCTCCGTGACCCACACGCCTCTATTCATTCATCACGTTACAACTCAACTGTTAACCTTCCTTAAGAACCACTGCTTGATGTGGCATTTGTAACTCTTTATTAAAACCGTGTCATTTTATTTCGAGGATAACTTTCTCAAGCGTGAACTGGGCCTATCTTGCAGAAAAAAGAATAATTTCGTTAACTGTAAGCCTCTTACTCTCAAGTCAATTATTCTTCGTGATGCTGTACAGCTCTAATTCATCCACCCCACCCCAAACAGGACCGAGTCCCTCCATTCCTGTACAAAGCCTCTATTAGGAATGGAAAGGCTCCCTTCAGGAAAGAAATAATGTGTATCAGGAGAACCACACACCTACAAGTTCAGCTGGAAAGTTAACTCGTTTCTGAATGCCTAGGAAGGGTCTAGCAATCTTAGAAATAGAATAATTTTCAATTACTTTAAAATTGAAATATATTTTCTGTGCTATTTAAATTTAACATAATCATATACTCTTAGAATAAAAATAAAGGAAATGAAACTTAAAATTTGAAAGAAAAAAATGGATGCAACTTTTTTCCTAAAATCTTTAGGGATGAAAAGGAAGGCCTCATTGGGGAATGAAAGTCAAAGTAAAATGTGATGATCCTACAGATTTAATTTAAAAGAGTCACATGATTAGCCAAAGTGCTCGGAGCTCCGCTTGCATTTTTAAAATTAGATATTAAGGACCTGCTTGATGGATGGTGTTACCAAACCTAGGAGGAATACACACTCAAGAAGCATTTTGTACGGAGGAGAAAATGAGGGGCAAAGGAAGAGTCCCCAATAAAGCCTGCAGGATGGGGGAAGGGGCAGTGTTGACAGAGTAAAAAGTTGTCACTTTGGGGGACTGCCAAGGGACCCAACGACATCAAAGAAGCCTAAGCCTCACCTCAGGATGAAGATGGGCCACTTAGCTGTGCTGGTGAACTGAGAGCAGTATTTAAATTAAAAGTCTCCCAACCGTATTGAAGGTTAATCGAGGCAAGGCGCATGCTTATCTGATTAATGTTGGGGTTTTTACAAAGTTATATTTATGTTTTCTTAAATTACTTAAGACAGATGAATTCCTCAAACAGTGAAACCACAGCTCTCTACTAAGCCTGAGAGCTATGAAGGCCTTGTGATTACGCTGGAGGTGAGTTCGCGGCACAAGGAAGGTTAGGACAGCCCTGAGCAAAGTGATACTTGGAATGCATCTAGAAAGCACAGAACTTTCATTAGTCACCTGGTCAAAGACTTTTTAAATTAATGAGAGCTTGCATAAACTCAATTTATTTTTCATATTCTTTCACAGATTTTTCTTTGCAATTCAGAGAGATAGGTCTATTTTTAGTGAGAAAACAAGCCAGGCATAGTGGTGCATGCCTATAATCTCAGGTCTGGGGAGGCTGAAGCAGGAGGATCTCTGGGAGTTCAAGGACGGACTGAGCTACATAGTGACTTCAAGACGAGCCAAACTACAGAGTGAGAGCCTGTCTCAAAAAAAAAAAAAAAGAGCAAGCAACATAAAACACCAATTATTGTATGGCAATCTATTCCTCAGTATCTCTAAATTCTAGGACCTAATATTTCTAAAGCGAAGATTTCACGATGTGGATTTCTGAACTCGCACCACAGAAGGCCCTCCACGCTTGCTGGCATTCCGCTACCAGAGGGCAACATGACCGGGACACAGCTGGCAGGAGAGGAAGGCATGCTGCCTGCCGAGCTGCTTGCCGAGCCCACGTAATTAGGCCCACATAGAAGCTGAGAAAAATCAGATGGCAATCAGCAGAATAATGCTAATACTAGGTAACAGCCTCCGACTTTGTAAAACTCTCCCCATCAGCATCAGGCACAACACAGAAAAAAAAAAATTGAGCTTTTTACAATTTAGCAAATAAAGCAGTATTAGGAAAGATAAAGAGCAGTGGCCATCTTCAAGCACCTAACGATACTATCAACCTGCAGTCAAAAATATGAGGCTTGGATTTTTTTTTTCTTTTGAGGTACTGGAGATTGACCTAGGGCCTTGCACATGCTACGCAAGCGCTCTACTAGTGAACTATATTCCGTGCCCTTTTTGTTTTGAGATAGGGTCTTGCTAAGTTGCCTAGGCTGGCTTTGAACTTGGGACCCTCCTGCCTCAGCCTCCCAAGTACACAGGATTACAGATGTGGATTATAGCACCTGACTTGAAGCTTAAAATTTTAGAAACAGCTGCAGCTACTTCATATTTTGCCTACTGATTCTTACTAATGAATAAAGATGAGAGGCATGAAAAACACTCTAAGAATCTGACCAATAGTTAAGAAAGAGATGATCAATGTTTCCTTGAAGGAGAATAAAAAGAAAAGTAAGATATCTGGGGAGAAAATAAAACAGGATCTTACCACGCCGAATTGTTCTTCCAAGCCTGATAATGTATGGCAGCTTTAGAAGAGTCGGATCCATCCCATTTTATCAGCATAACCAAAATGCCTGTCTCTGCATGCAGCGATCTATATAAATCATGACATGACATAACAACAAGGTTGGGGCTGGGGAGGGAGCCCAGAGGTAGTGCACTTGCCTAGCACACAAGGCCCTGAGTTCGATCCCCAGCACCTTCCCCCACATACAGGACAAGTTTAAATGAAGCTGCCACATCAATCTTCATTCGCAAACCATATTCAGCTAATCATTCACTTAGGCTACAGAAGGTGGTTTAAAATACCTATACGTTTTCCTATTTCCTTGATGTTGATGCACGATCATCTTCCATCCAACCAGAATGTAATGATTACAGCTGCTTTCTGAAGAGAAATACACACTCACCAACTGCGCCCCACTGGATAGAGGGATCTGCCACAGACTCTAGGCAATATATTCCGTTCATTCTCAAAATATAGCCCGGAGCATCTACACAGAGCGGACTGTGTCAAGACACTCCATGTCGAAACAGGCTAGAAGTCCCTCCTGTGCTCGGTAGCCTCCTTCCCCTTCATCAGGACAAACGGATCTCCTCATCAGCAGAGTTCTGTACCCTGAACACTGCTGCTCCACTGAACCGGTGTTGAACCCCCCACCCGGCCCCTCCCCAGCTTCTTCTTTCTGCAGCTGCTGCAGCCACAAACAGCTTCTTGTGCAATCTGACTCAGAACGCACCCCAGACTGCACACGCTGAACAGCACCGTGAATGCCTCATTCAGGGTGGTGGAATGTCCTGAAGCATCGCAGCGGCAAAGGCGGGTCATTAGGAAGTCTGGGAGGAAGACTGCTTTCAGAGTTGCCTGCACAGTCCTCTCAGGTCTATGCAAATGGCGAGAGAGAGGTTTGCAGAGATTCCCACAGCTATCAAAGGCCGACTTGAATTCCCTCCCTCTGCCCGCCCGGCCTGGGTGGGGGCTTCCCTAACATGGCTTCTATTCTCTTCACAAGTGTGTTTTCCCGCCTGCTCTTCTAATAAAATCTGCTTGCCCTCAATCTAGCATCAATTATCCATTCCTAAGCGAAAACACTTTTTAAGAACTTTATTTCATGTGCTGTGTACTCCACACCGGGCAGGCCTCCCCTCAGTGCCAACCTTGGTGCCGGGCAAAATCAATACAATGTGACAGCACGAAACATTCGTAGAAATGGGAGGTGTTGGGAAAGAACATGAAGAAGTGAAAGCATTTGCCCTCCGATACTATAACTTTCTGGCCCTTATGAAAATTTCCCTTCAGAAACAGCTTATGAATAACATAGGAAACTTTCCGTGCAGATATTGGCTGTGTTCACCTAAAGTATATTCATGAGCATGTAGCAGGGACTAAGAGGGTAAGATTCCGGATGCCCAATGGGTAAGTACAAGCAGGATCGCCAAACACAGTGGCACATACCTGTAATCCCAGCACACAGGAAGCTGAGGCAGGAGTGTGAAGCCAGCATGGGCTACACAGTGAGTTCAAGGTCGGCCTAAAATGCATAGTGAGATCTTGCCTCAAAAAACAGACAAATAGGGTTGGGGACTCAGCTCGAGTGGTAGAGCACTTGCCTAGAAAGCGCAAGGCCCTGAGTTCGATCCCCAGCACCAAAAAATACCCCAAAAAACCAAAAACCAAAAACCACAAAAAAATAAAAAGGCAGCCTAAAGCTTGACATCTCTGTCTTTATTTTATGTTTCCATTATTATCCTAAAATTTTGGGATGGATCCCTGCTTGGGGAGGGTCTGTATTTCATAATTCATTTCCTAGATTCACCTAGCCTATCTCGCCCCATTCAAGACCGAGGACACCAAGATGAGAAGAACTAAAGTAATTCTCAGGATTTGCAGGAACGTCCAATTCCCAGCGTTCACAAACGTCCAGTTCCAGACTCCCTGGAGCAAGGCCTAGAAGTTCTTGTCTTTGGATCGCAGGACACACAGAGCCTCGCAGAACCCATGATGAAGTCACCCCCATCATGGGAGCTCGGGCTGCCCCTCAAGCCCCAGGGAGCTTCCCTGTGCGCTGAAACTGGAACTTACTTTCTTAAAGACCAGCTTTATTGGAATCTAGTGAATCCAGGGCCAGGGGGCAAAGGTGGAAGGAAGGAAGAGTGAGGGGAAGACTCTGGTCGCCAGACAGGAGAGAAAGAAGCAGCGAGGAACCCGCCGCAGACAACCTGGCGGCCGAGGGGCAACAGAGGGGCTGGCGGAGGCGGCACTGGGGCGCGCGGCCGTCATGCCAAGTCAGGGACAGTGTAAGACGCGCTGGCTGTCGGGCCAGAGATGTCCAGCTTCTTTCAGCTACCGAGAGTTGAACATCGCAGTTTTTGTACAAAGCAGGGATCTGCTTCTTAGAAGAACGTTAGAGACGTGGAGAACTGAACTGAAAAAAGCTGACCACCCGTCCGAGTCCAGGGCAAGCTAGAGCCGCTGAGAGCCACGTGGAGCTCTAACTGTCCTCACGGCTCGCTGGGCCTCTCCGGCGGCCCTCTCTGTTCCAGGTGCGATGCCAGCAGTCACAGACTCCGGGGACTCTGGTCTCCCTGGTCCCCTTTGGATTTCTTGTTGCTGGGAATCTTGAATGTCTGTTTCAGCTCCTGCTTTGTCAGCCTGATTTTCTTCCAAGGAGGTTTGCAGAAATGATGATCAAAGCCCATGAGTGAGCAACAGCAAAAGCATAAAAGGTTTTCTCCACTTTCATCCTGAAATGGTGACCATCCCCAGCCTTAGTCCCAGGGCCCTGAAGTGCTGTGTGAATTCTGGTGAGGAGCCCACAGGAAGCTCTAATGACGGTCAGTATTTGGGGAGATTTCTCAGCCCTGAACCAAGTCAGGGCCTTTGCAAAGTGGCCGGAGCATTTACAGGCAAACAACAGAATCCACTCCGGTTATATTAAGCAAAAGAGATTTATGAAAGACTATGAAGGTGCCCGCAGAATTCCCAAGTTTAGCCACCAGCCCTGCAGGACCATGACAGAGAAGTCCGCCACCTACTGGCCACCACGGATCACGCGCAACTCGATGTCCCGAAGCCACTCTGAGGAGCAGGAGACCAGGGCTGCCCGGCTTGCCAGCTGACCCAAATAACCCGGCCGGCCGCTGCCTCATGTCCCCCCGCTTGGCATCCAAGCCCAACGGGCGAGTCACGTTCCCACACACTGGCTGTAAGGAGATAAGCAGAGTGGTGGGTCAGTTCTGGACAGGAAGATAAGTCAGGCCAGAGGGCTGGGATGAGCTGGGTGAGCCAACCGCGGCCGGCTGTGGGCCCAAGTGCTTCACTAGACACACCAGTCGTCCAGCACTCAGGAGGCTGAGGCAGGAGGATCACCACGAGTTCGAGGCCAGCCTGTTTATGAGACCCTGTCCCAGAAGCAACAATGACAAAAGAAAACTTACCAATATGCACCAAAATCAATTGGGATTTGTAGTTTCTTACCTCAGATTTGATTCAAATCTAGAAACAGTTATGTACGTCTGAATTTACTGAACCAAAAGGTGAGAAAGTTAGAGAAACCTTCTATTCAAATTGTATCAGTAGGGGCTGGGGATTTAGCTCAGTGATTAGAGTGCTTGCCTTGTAAGCACAAGGGCCTGAGTTCGATCCCCGGCACCACCAAAAAAAAAAAAAAAAATTGTATCAGTAGCCGAAAGAAATGTTCCAGCTGGCTAAAGTGGTGCACACCTGTAACTCCAGACACTCAGAAGGCTGAACCAGGAGGATCACAAGTTCAAATCCAGCCTGGGCAACCAGGTAAGACTCTGTTTCAAAATAAGAATTTTTGGGGAGGTTTTTGTTTTTCATTTTTTGTTTTTTGAGACAAGGTCTCACTACGCAGTTCAGGCTGTCCTTGAACTCACTATAGAGCCCTGGCTGGGCTCCAACTCATGGCGCTCCTCCTGCCTCAGCCTCCCAAGTACTAGATTACAGGCATGTGCCATCATACCCAGCTTCAAAATAAGAATTTTTAAAAAGGGCTACAGATATGGGACAGTGGCAGAGGTTCAATTCCAAGTTTTGAAAAATGATACAATTTGCATTATATTTTTTTTTAAATAATGGCAATAGAGGTAAGAGTAGAAAGTTCACAGTGATGATTTTCAGAAAACCAGAACACTTCGTGGGATGTTACAATTTCACTTCATAAATTAAAGCAAGGTCAATAAATTCATTCTTCCAGCCACCCTCTGTAGTTAAAGTTGGAAAAATAAAAACAAAACTAGAAAAGTTCCCCACTACACAACATGTTCTCCTGGAAAAGACAGCAAACAACCCAAGGCAAGACATAACAGTTTCATCACTCACACACTGGGGCTGGATGTAGCTCAGTGGTTAGAGCGCTTGCCTCAGTACTCACACGCCCTCAAACGGCGCTGAAGACAGAGTCCTCCACAGCTAAGCATCTACCGAGAACAGAGAATTCTGAGGACCGCTGTGAAAGCTGCCTTCCCGGAGCGTGGTGAAAATAACATTGTGCTGTGCATGCAGTAACATCTTCAATGCTAATTTTTCAAAGCATAATTTAGCAGTAATTTAATGGAAAGTGAATCTTCAAGAAAATATCCTAATCTGCCATTCAATTTTCTTTTCAACAAAGGATATTTGAACAAGTTTTATCAAAAAACAAATGGAATTTTTATGTATCTCCTAACGCAGAAATATTGATTCCTTCCTAAAACATCCACATATTATAATAAAACCATTCAATATTCATGTTCCTATCCAGCTTTTTTTAAGTTACAGAAAAATCAGCTTAGATGAAGTAATTTACTGCAATTGGAATCTATGAATAATTTAATTGTGCAAAGCTAGATGACAGTCACACGAGATATTTCTTAGAATGTCCATGACGCAGGCCCATCAGGAGATCAGCAGGGGACAGGGGCCATTGGCCAACAATCTCTGCAAACAGGCGCAGTGTCCGCAGGCTGCTGCCTAGTGAGTAGAGAGAGTCTTCCGGGACCTCGGGAGACACTGCTCACCCCCAGGAGGCCCCAGCAGGGCGGAGGAGGAAGATCAGAACATCTACAATGAGTGGTGTTTTCTTCCCTCTATTGTAATATGCAGACGGCCCACTACCAACTCTTCCTTTCACATTTACTCCATATTGCTGAATAATGTATCTTACAAAAGAAAAAATAAAAACACGTCAGAGCCATTCTTAGAAAATGTGTTTTTTTTTATACAATGGAGTACTACTCTGCCATAAAGAATGATAAGCTTGAGATATTCCTAGGAAAATGGATGCATCTTGAGACCATACTCTTAAGTGAAATAAATCAGATACACATGTTTAAATATCGCCTTGTTTCTCTGATGTGAGAAGCTGAAAGTGTAAATAAAGACTGAAATGTATTATATTGGGAAAGGGAAGAAAATGTCCAAATGGGAAAGGGAACAAGGGAGAGGGAACAGACAGACCACAAGAGAAATAAGAAATGGAAGGAAAAAATGGAAAGGAAGCTTTTGTAAATGAGGAGGGAGGAGGGGGTGGGGGAGGGGAATGGGAAAAAAGAAGCAATAAGATATGTCATGTACAGGTACAAATCCCCGATGATGAATGTTATCACTATGTACATCTAAAATGTACCATTAAGACAAATTTTTTTTTTAAAAAAAGCTGTCAGGGTTGGGGATTTAGCTCAGTGGTAGAGAGCTTGCCGAGCAAGCACAAGGCCCTGAGTTCGATCCCTGCACCCAAAAAAATTTTTGTTAGAGGACTAATCAAAAATTTCCCTGCTGCCTCTTAACCTTTTTCTCATTTCATTTTTCCAGCTCCTTTTACTCCTCTATAGAACAAAGGGAATGACTCCCCAAAGACTTTTATTTTCCATAAACTTTGACTACAGTATACAATTAATTACTGCCCCACATCCAATTACATCATGTGTTCTTTGAGGTTAACGACGGAGTGTAACAATAATAACATAATGAGGCTAAATGACTTGTTTTAATAAACCTACAGAATCTTGGCATGTAAAACCATATCAAATAAATAAGCAAAACCCTTGCGCACTAATGAACACAGTTTCAATCTCCGGCACAGCTCTCCCCGCACCGAGTGCTGGCGGGGGCTGCCCGGTTTAGTTCCGGCTCAGCATGTCTGTAACCTGGACCAAGCTACTTAATCTCTCAGTGCTGGTAAAACTGAGGATGATGATGATTCTGAAAAATGTTTGCAAACTCCTATTTTACCTGTCATGTCTCTCATGGAACCAGCCATTTTCACCTTGAATTCGGCTTTCTGAAACAAACACGGGGCCTCAGCCACATCTCTGACCACTGTGCAGCGGACAGATGATGCCTGGGCCAGGAGATGAGGGGCTGATGGCGCAACGCAGGCGGCAAATGATGGAGGTAGAGTAGAAAAAAATTACATGCAGGACAGGGAGAAAGGGAGGAATCAAGGTAACTGGAGCGTTGTGACTAGGTAGGCTTGTTATGGTTTATACCGTCAATGTCCCGCAGAGCCTCCTGTGCTCATAGGTGGGACTTGGGGGTGGGGGGTGACTGGATTATGGGTTTGTAGGGGGCTTGCTGTTAGGGGGTGTGGCCTGGTTGGAAGAGGCGGGTCCCTGGGGCGCAGCCTGGAAGGTTGTCCCCCTCCCTGCCCCAAGCCATGAGGCCCTCTCTCGACTGGAGAGCAGGAGCCAGGAGAGGAAGACTTGCAGTGGGCCCAGGGAACCTGTCGGCATCCAGAGCAGAATCACACCATGTGTGGAAACGGAACCCAGACTTGGATGCTCTGAAACGTGAAGATGAGCGGAGAAAGTGGGGCACTTGTATGCAGATGACTTCTGCATTGGTAAGTTTTCTTCTAAAGTTAAAGAAAAAACTAGATGGGTACTGAAGGGTATGCAAGGTCAAGAAAGCAATTTCAAAACTAAAGTCATTATACCTTCCTTGTTCCAATAAGTTTTGGATTTTCTTTGGTGGCAAATGAAAACTCTTTTTTAGATTCACATGACCCAAAAATCCGGGTTAATGAATAACAAAAAACTTCAGGCAGAAAGGTTTGGAACTATTTTCTGAATTAATGTTTCATTAATTAAAAAAGTCTCCATGCTATCCTCTGCATTCCATCAGGATCTCTCTGATCTCTCTACAGCAGCCTGCAGGCTGCATCTTCCCACCAACTAACTGGTGGGGTCCTCATCCCTCATTAGGGCAGAAGGCACCCACCAAGGCCACTGAAGGAAGCCAAGACCTCGGCTTCACAGTTCATCCAGCATTTTCTCTATTGATAGAGAAAGTAATGGGGGGGCAGTGGATTACAGAGAAGTATTTAAGATTTAAAAAAAAAAAAAAAAAAAAAAAAGCTAGAGCTAAAAGCTCCAGGAATAGAGACCAGGGGAATTTTTGATTGGTTTCACTGGTGCGAAATCATGGTGAACTGTAAGTGGTGGAAGAGATGAGTAATGTGGGGTGTGGAATCTCCTCCGAGGATTGAAGAATGGGAAAGCCCAAGCCCTCAGCTACGGGTCTGTGCTGTAGGCATAGTCTGGGGCCAGCTGGCATGGCTTCATCTTTTAAGTGCACAGAATAGTCTGTAGGGGAAAATTAAAAAAATACTAGCTAGAAGTTAACAGTACTTGCTCTGCGCATTATCTCACTGAATTCATGTCCCAACCCTGAGATGCACGAGCTGCTATTATTCCCATTCTTTTTATCCAGTTGAGGAAATGGAGACTGAGTAAGGAGCTAATTGATTTTCAAAATTCCTAGGTTTGCCAAGTGGTGAGTGAGATTCACACCCGGGGTGAGACACTGAGGTCCCTCCGAGCTGGCCGGGGAATGAACATTCACCTAGGTGCTCAGACCAGGAGGGGCACTGAATGCAGGATTAAGTCTGGATGCCAAGTGAACATTTTACCGGGTGCTGAAAAGTGCACAGCACCGTGAACTGTCACAAAGTGAACGCCCAGGTAACCAGGATGCCAATCAGGATATAGGCCATTGCCAGCCCCAGCACTGCGCCCACCCTGCAGTCGCTACCCTATCCCTCCCTCAGCTGCCCTGTGACCCTGGCAGAATCACCAGATTAGTTCCGCTTAGCTTCAAACTTTGGTGGCTGGAGCTATACTCTGCTGTGTTTGTGAGAGTCATCTACGTCGCTGCATGGAGCAGCGCATGTTTATTCTTGTAAAGAATGTATGGTAAGCATTCTTATCCATTGTATTATTAGTGGGCCTTTCGGGTCTTTCTCTGCTGGGGGTGCTGGGAGATAGTGTAGCTAGGAACATTCTCAGGCATGTCCTTCGGTGAACACGGCCATGCCCTGTGGTAGGGATGTTCCTAGGAAGGGAAACGGCTGGGTCAGACGGTGTCCACATATTTAACTTTCAGAAATGCTGCCATGTAGTTTTTCAAAGAGGAAACACTAGTTAAGTGACTTAAAGGCTTTTTTCCCTAGTAAATGGACACCCAATAATAGAACTTTAAACTACTAAGAAGACCCTAACAATGACGAGGGCCATTCTTAAATAACAGAAATAAACTAAAGACAGCCTTAAAAATTATCTGAATGATGGAAACCCTGCTTGCCAAGGGCTCGAATAATAAAAGCTAAAGAGAAATCTGGTTAAGTGGGCCTTGAAAGAGTTATGTAAAGTAGCAATCAAGCAGTCTACAAACTCCGGTGGAGATGAGAGTAACCTCAGGCTTGGCACGGAATTGCGAGCCCCCTTGCAGTGCCAGATGGGAAGCTTAACACCTCTGGGCCTTGTTCTTCTCATCTCCTGAGCCTTGTTCTCATCACCCTTCTCCTCTGGGCGGTGATGGGTTGCAAGAGTTGGGCTCTGAATTCTATTTGGGGTACAGTGTTATGTGTACAGATAAAGAGAGAAGATTTCTGGCCTGCCCAAAATAGCAAGGACTTGGTCCTCCATGTTCACTACATAACGCAATCGAAGCTACAATATAGAAAAGCAGGGATGTACTTTGCTGAAAAAAACAAAACCAAACCAGAAACGAAGGTTAGTTAGTTGGGCTGATCCACCAGGGGATGATACAGGGGAGGTTTAACACCAACTCAAGTGCTTGAGAAATACATCAGGATCTGAAAAAGAAGCTTTTAGGAGAAAAATGATTTGGCCAAAATGATTATAGAATAAGAATAGAATTTAAAACATGCTCCTGAGTTCTTGACCATTACATTAAAACATCTTATTTTCCATCCCACCCCTACTTTGCTTCCTTATTTTTGTCATTCCTCTGCTCTTTCCCCACATCTGTCCATATATGAAACAAATCCCAGTGAGTTTGCTACTTTTTCTTATTTTTATTATAAGCTTCTTTCAGTAGCTACGTTTCTTTATACTTTTCCTTAAGAGCCTAAATTTTATTCTTTGTTTGAAAATAACACATGTAAGTTTACTAATTTTCTTCTGTGTATGGTTTTAGCCACATCCCATTAGTTTTGAAGTTGAATGTCTATATATCATACTGGAAAGCACCTGCTTTTTTATTTAAATACCCCCCCTTTTCCTTCTATTTTTAACTGCTATATTAATGAATTTTAAAATAAACCAACACATGTTGAACAAAATCCAGCTCGATGGTATTGATAAAATGTTTGTCATTCTTGGTAGTTTTTAGAATTCCGCCAGCATCTACCCTGCTCCTTTACACACGAGGACGTGCTTTAGAAAGGGGCCACACTCTGTCATGTGTCTAACATTAGCCTCTTTGTCTTTGCTTTGCAGTGTTTAAACAAGACGGCGAATCGAGTCAGCTGGAGAAGCAGGGTATAAATCCCTGTCCTTGCTCTTCAGCCTCCTCCTCCTTGACCTGTTGACAGAGGAGGTCAAGACCAAGACCAGCGCTGGGGGCTGCAAAGAATTCTGCCCAGATAAGAATTCCTTTCGTATTTACATACTTTGGAAACTGACATTAGGTACAGAAGAAAGCCACTACCAAACCCTAAAAATCCTAAAACATTTAAATGATGGTTGTGAGTTTGCTCAGAACAGCAATCCAAGAGCCTGAGACAAGGGAAGGCAAAAGTGAAAGAAAAAAGAAGTTTTTCTTTTTTAATCTGAAGTGACAGGAGTAATAAGGCTTCTGAGGTTTGCAGCACCATGAAAACAAACCCCTCATTTACATCTGTGAATAGTGGCTGAATTTACAGCTCAAGATAAATGGCAAATCAGAGAGCAGTGGGATTACCAGTGTCTGGCATTAGCTGGAAGCATTTACATATGAGCAGTAGAAGAGGTGGGTGTGTGGACTTCGACCCTCACCAACACCCTCACCAATCCACTTAGGAAAATGAAAAGGCAAAGTGAAAAAATCCTCCTCCCGGGCACTGCAGCAAGACAAAAATACCAGTCAGATTTTCAGAGGCCATGTAGCATTTAACACACATGACAGCAAGAAAAGAAGTAGTTAACAGTCATGGAGTCCAGCCAAGTTCCAAGCAAGCTTTGCATGCATTACCCCATTTACAGTTCACGGAGCCCTGAGGAGTCAGGGAATGCCAGCCTGAGAGATTAAAGAACTGGGGCCAGGGAAGTTGAGTGACTTGTCCTACTGCCACAGGATCCCCCCAGCCGAGCCAAAGTCTTTGGAGACTAGAAAGCCCTCCAGAGCCTGGGAACTGGATGCCAAAACATGCTCCTTATTCATAACTCCTGCATTCCTCCTCTGAAGTACGTGAACCATAGTCCGATCTGTGTTTTGTTATCTACTGGTGTGATGGGTATTCTTGATTGTCAGCTTGAATGGGTTAAGAGACTTCTGGACAAGTGGTCAGATTGTGAAGGTGCTAACCTCATTAATGGACTAATCCATTGAAGAGTTCATAGCTGAATGGACTATGAAGAGGCGGGGCCTGGTTAGAGGAAGTAGGTCATAGAAGTGTGACCTTAGGAACTCTGTCTGATCCTTGGCCCCTTCCTCTCTAGGATTTTTCCAACCCATTCTGTTTCCTGGCTGCCAGGACCTGAGCAGCTTTCCTCTGCTACGCCCTCCCACCATGATGCCACTGCCTTGGAGCCAGCTGACCATGGACTAAATCTCTGAAATCATGAGCCACAATAAACCTCCCCTCCCTTAAATTGTGTGTTTCAGGTATTTTGTCACAATACAACTGAAAACTATTATGCATATAAACAGATTATGCATATGAGACTCATATGAGATGATTATAGAAAGCAAGTTATCTGACACAATTATAATGCTGTATAAGTAAATGTAATTCCAGATGATTATTCGATAAGCATAAAATACCAAAATTTTATGGCCTGTATTACTTTTAAAATGTATTTCTAATACTCAGAGAATAGCTGGAGTTAAACAGAAATAATAGAGTGGCAGAAGAGAAAGAACAAGCCAAAGTGTTCTAATTTAGAAAGAAGGAATAGATGATCGTTAGAAGAAGAAAAGCGATCAAAGTAGATCTGTGTTGGCAACTGTGCCAAGTCTTAGAGTCATGAAGAGAGGAAATGGGCAGTGACAATTCACCTGCCAGCTGGCCTTCAAACACCTCTGAGTAGTAAGTGTGCTCTCACACTAAGTAAAGATTTCTTTTGGAAAAAAAATAAGCATGCTGAGATAAAAAGAAGAGACTGAATTAGAAAGAGTAAGACGATGCAAACCACATCTAGATGATGGAATTAATGTCCAGTGCATGGAGAAGCTGTCGTTTGGGGACTGAGGATGAAAGTTTGGCAATGCAGCACATGCTTAGCATGTGGGAGAGCCGCCTTTCAATCCCCAGGACCAAAAACCAAAATCAAACTCTCGTTTCCAAAGTAGGAATTCACTCTCAAATTCCTTGTACATGTAAAATAACCAAAACAAGCAAAAAATACATAGAACAATTAGCAGTTTTTATAACCTTGTGATCCATTGTGAGTAGCTTGTCTTTAAAATTTTCATTCTTTAGTTGGTCATTCAAGACATTTTCTATAATCATGTTATATGGTGTTTTTGAGAGGGTTATATAAATGTACATTCATGATTCGTTCTCTAAGCAAAAGCAAGCAGTGGTCTCTTAATTTCAACAAAGGTGAGTGATCAGGCAGGAATAGCAACTCTGTTAATGTCTAACTGTATGATCATCCTAGAGAGACTTAACTGTTCTCTATTACTTAATTGTTTTAATATTTAATATGGGCAAATTTGCTACACTGGCAAAACACAGCCCAGACTTAAATCTTGAATTATTCTGTACATGATGACTAAAATGTGTGGCTTTTAGAAGTGTGATAGGCGAGTACAGCATTTCTGAAATTAAGTAAAAATCAAATGCTGTCTTTTGATTAACAAAAGATTAGTCTGTTTTGAGGCTTGAGGGGGCTTTGACAAGGGGCTGGCTCTCACACAGCAACATTAGAAAAACAGTGCTAAGAAACATCTCAAATGTCCTAGTCGTATAAAACACTTGGAAAATTTGAGAATGAGCCTTTGATATTCTACTACCAAAAACAATCTTCATTCCTTTCATTTATTATTGTTAACTTTTCCAGCACAAAGTCAACATATAATAGTGTAAGATCCCTTTGGCTGATTTTTCCACTGAAACTCTCAGAAGTCTGAGACACACTCAGGAGTTTGTCTTGGGTCAACCTTGATGTTACAGAGTTCAAAGAAAGATCTTGGATCAGCCAGAAATAAAAGCCCCATACAGGTGTCTCAAAGGGCACTCAATTTTAGTGTTTGTCTGACAATTCAATGACAAGTCTAGAGGAAATTAAATCTTCCTAACAAAAAGGTTCCCAAAAACACACTCCCTTCCCTTGGCCCCGTTTTTTGGTTTTATTGGTATATTAGTTTTCTACAACCTTTCTAAACACTCATCCTCAATTAATTTGGCCCTTATGAGAGCCATGTCATGTGCTATTATAACCAAGTACCATGAATTTAGCACCCTAAAATAATACCCACTTATTATCTCACAGTTCTGTGGGCTGGCAGTCCAGTGGGCTGAGCCAGGACTCCTGCTTAAGGTCTCAACATGCCTCAGTCAAAGTGGGGCTGATGTGGACTTTGTTCTAGAGGCTGTGAAAGAACCTGCTTCCAAGCTGATTCAGGTTGCCAGCAGAATTCAGTTGCTCGTCAGGGTTTCCTAGTGGGCCCCTCCACCTTCAGACATCAGCATATACTCTGTCCAGGGCTCAGAGATCTCGCTTTCCCTTCGCCATCAGCTGGGAGACGACCCCCTTCTTAGATGCTCCTGTGATTGGATGAGACTGACCCAGTTTATCCACACTAACTGCACTTTTGTAACCTGAAGTACAACTACATCTCCAGAGTCTCTTACACATGACAATAAAGGATAAAGGTCCAGGTGCTCCAAATTCCTGCCTATTGCAGTTGGTATGGTGGAGAGGGAATTTCCCATTACATGGATTTCTCAATTCCAGATGACTCAGACCATTTAGTTTGATATTTAATAGTCAACTGTGGGTTACAATGGGCTAAATGTTGGTGTCTCTCCCCAAATCCACGTGCTGAAATCCTCACCTCCAATGTGATCATACTAGGAGGTGGGACTTTGGGAGGTTGTTAGATCATAAATGGGATTGGTACCCTTGTAAATGGGAGGCCTGAGAGTTCTTTCATTCTCTTTTGCCACGTGAAAATACAAAGAGAAGATGGCAATCCACATACCGGAAGAGGAACCTCACCAAACCCATGCCGACATGCTCATTTCAGACTCCAGAGCTGTGAGAAATAACTTTTTGTCATTTACAAGCCACCCCACCTATGGTACCTCGTTACAGCGCCTAAACTACAATGTAAACCCATCATTATTTATCTGTATTTTCTTGAATGAGTTTATGTATTTTGTTTTCATCACCATTCTAAGCAGTAAATTTTACACACCTAGTCTTTTGGGGAGCACAGTGTTGGGGATCAAACTCAGGGCCTTGTACTTGCTAGGCAAGCACTCCACCACTGAGCTAAATCCCCAACCTCTTTTTTGTTTTTTAAAACAGGGTCTCAGTCTGTAGTTCAGGCTGGCCTTGAACTCATGAGGTAGCCCAGATTAATCATTTTACTTAAAATTCTTTGTGTATGTCACCCTCCCTCATATTAATTATTTACGGAGAATAGCTGCAGTGAGCGATGACGTTCCTGCTGTGAACAGTTCATAACTTTCTACAAGGGGACAGAGTACTGCTTGTGTTTTGCTTCTAACACTAAACCAGATGCTATGCCAGAATTTTCCTGCATTATTCTGAAGATTCTTAACTATTAATGAATTGGTTCAGCCAATATTCTTGCGGGTCTTCCTTCGCACTGAGGAAAATGAATAATATACATTCTCTGCCTTACTTTATGTTCTTACTTCCTTGCCCAAGAAAACAGACAGCTGTGTGACAGTGTGTGAAGCAGAACAGGGAAGGGATTAATAACCAGTTTTGGAATGTCATGGAGAGCTTCCAAGAGGAGGTAACATCTGAACTGAGTCCCATAAATCCAACCTAAATGGCAGTTGGCAAAGCAGGAGGGGGACACTGTATTCCTTCTAGGCAGAGGGTCCTGGAACATGTGAAGAAAGATGACCAAGAGTGGGGAACAGAGGAGGGAAACAGGAGGGATCACCTCATGAAAAGCTCCCCCATCATATGCTCAGAAATTCATACTTTATCCTCAGGGCAGTGGGATGGTGGTGGACAGGAACTGAGGAATTTCTTAAACAGAGAAGAAACATATTGCGGTCTGTTATTCCCATTCTGGACAGTTTGGACGAGGGATTCTAGACACTTAGCCTAGACTCAGCTAATCAGGAGTCTTTGCTAGGCACAAAAGATGAGACAGCAACAGTCAACTCACTTACTGAGGCAGAGGTGGCTCGGGCTGAGAGAAGAGACGGGTCCCAGGAGAACTGACTGGAAGAGGGAGGGAAGGCAAAGAGCTCTGGTCTCTGCCACATTCTGGGCACTTTATTTCATTTGATTTCCCACAAAACCACCCTATGAAGTGGGCAGGGCGGACACTTCTATTTATTAGGTGGGAAAAATTTATTACGCACATTAAGTAGCTTCTTCAGAGTAAATAAATGCCAAATCCAGGATCTGAAACGCTCTCTGATTCCTTGGTTAAGGGTCTTCGATTTCACATGCAAACATTTTATTCCTGGTTAATAACATCATGGAACTTTTCAGGCTCATCCTGAATGTAGAATTGAGCAATTTCTCAATAGGAATTAAAATAATCAACCCGCTCGTATAAGACAGAGGTCGAGAGGACCACCTATCAGAGGCTGGACCTCCCTGAAACTTTTAATGTAACAGTTTGCAGAGATAAAAGGGAGGAGACAAAGTCTTCATGCAGCTAAGCAGTCAGTCACTCAACAGTCTCAATAAAGTGCTCTCCAGGGTAAGAAGTGCGCTCTGCTGCCAGGTGCTCAAGAATTATCAGTTTGCTCACCCAGCACCTAACACAGAAATGCACAGCGACCAGACTGTTAATGTAATTACGGCAAAAACAGAGAATATATGTGGTAAAGAAAAAGTAGAATAAAATGCATACAGCAAAACCCTAAAAAATAACCCAGTGGATCGAAATATTTAGAAAAAGGGGTGGGTAGGAAGACCAAATAAAACAAAACTACAACGAATATTCAAATAGGTATTATACCAAAAAATCACATATTTAAACAATCATTATGCTAAGAGCATGTGATTTTATATTTCTAAAAATAAATAAATAATTTTTTTTCTTTCTTTTTTTGTCCTGCAATCAATTGGCCATTCATAAGACTATGCATTACCTTTTTGTTCTGTCTTGTTTTTTAAATCGGGAGGGAGGAAAGCACCTAGACACAAGTCCTGTTTCGCCTGGGTGAGTCCTCCAGTCTTTGGTGAAAAGCATTGTAACCACTCCAGAGTGGGGCTTGTGAGGCGCCCCCAGGGAACTGGGCACTTCCCAGGAGGTAACCTGCAACTTCAAAGCCTAAGACGGCACCTGGGTCAAGTCCCCCTCTTCTCTATCACCACAAATCTCAGACTTGTTTCTTCTGAATGTTTGAATTTCTAGAAACAAATTAACTCTGCTCCTCCTCTATGACCAGTTTCCCCTCTTATAAGCCACTAGAGACTGAAATTGTTTCATTATATTTTTCTATTAGGTTGCTCCAGAAACTAAGACTCGGAAGGCTGAAGATCTTTCTTGCTCTGTTTATTGCCTGCATATTTTCAGTCCTATCAAAAAGAGCAAGATCTACTTCTATGTTTTAAGCTATCATCAAGAAAGTCTGTTAATTTTCATAGAAAGTGATGGTTAAAGTCCTTTTCATCCAAACTACATAAAATATACCATCCTCCTGATCAACAATTATCTGCCAGCATCCATCTGATCAAGTTAAGGGCTAAGACCTCAAGGGGCTTACAATCCAGCGGGAAGCCAGGGCACCTCCACACATCCCTACACACAACAAAAGGTGGTCTCTGTCCCCGTAACATTCGAATCCCACTCAGCAAGCCGGAGTGGAAGCCGCCCCTATGTTCATAATGCTGTGAGAGAAGGCCAGGGTACCGCACTTTGAAAGGGTCTAACATCCTGCTTCTTTCTCATCAGAGGATTTTCTGGTATTCGCTATGAAGCATCAACTCTACCACAACAGATACATGCGTCAAAGTGACAACAGAACTGCTTATTAGGTATTTAAATTAGCCTCCGATTTGGATAGGCTCCCTCCTGCTTTGTTCTAAGGTAATCTCTGCCAACACAGGCAGGGGAATCAATTTTTCAAACTTCCAACAGTAACTGTATCAAATTATTTAATAAAGCCCTAAGGTATATACTTCTGTCACTGCACTTAGTACTTTTAATGCTACAATGAGAAGGGGTAGAATGGTCTTCACTTGCATTGTGGGAGAACATGGAGCCTCATGAAAGATTGTGCCTTCTCTAAGCAAGGAAGAAGAACACAGCTCGCCTGGGACCTGGGTCTGGCAGAGAAATCTTTTCCTTTCCATCAGACTAAAGGATGTGCTGCTGAGGCGAGCTCTGTAGCTTAGGAGAACATCTCTCTCTCCAGTGGTTTTGCTCTGGCCTGGGACCGATACTGCTAAAATAAGGAAAATTTCCAGTACTGAAAGAGCTCTTACTCGGAGGGAAATGAAGTTTTAAGCAAGGAAATGTTACCATTCCACTTATGTCTTCAAAGTTTTACCTGGCTCCTGGGTTGAAAACAGGCTGTGGAGGGAAGCTATTGCTGTCCTAGTGGGGCAAGACACAGGCCAGGAAGAGAGCAGAGGAGGTGGTAAGAGGTCGTCAGATCGCAGACAAAACTGTTTTTGATAGAGTCAATGGGATTTTCTGACAAACTGAACATAGGGTACTGAGAAAGACAAAAAGCCATTTGTGACTTCAAGGCTTTGGGCCTAAGCGACGGGAAAGGGGGATTTGCCACTGAAATAGGGAAGCCACAGTGGAAGAGATGTGTGCAGAGGGTGGAGGGGAGGTGGATGAGTTTTGATCCATTCACGAAGCCAAGACACACAGGTGAATAAGTGGAAATGGCAGTGGGATATTTACATCTGAAGGTTAGGGGAGGGATCTGGGCTAGAGATACCCACACACACCAAATACTAGATCTCCTTCCCAGAACACCAAAGCACTCTTGACCCTGAGCAGCATGTTATCTCAGAGCTGAAGTGAGCTCCTCGCACAGTGAGGACAGTTCTGTTCTGGCATGGGGCACCTGTCCCTCGTTTCTCTAGGGGGCATTCATAGGCTCTGACCTAGCTTTAGACCCTGAGCTGCTGGAGGTCAGTGTCAAGCGGGAGACACAGAAATGTCTTCAGGCACAGAGCTTGAAGGTTACCTTCCAAAGTGGAAAGAGGAAAGGCAATCTCATCACCCCCAGTCCAAAAGAAGAGTCTGGGAGAACCCTTCACTATGTCATGTGCCAAAGGAATCCCATCTAGTTTAGGGGTTCTGCTCCCCACATCCTTAGCTCACAAATACTTCACATTTTGCAGATAACACCATTCTGTGACTGCATGAAGATGAATGACCGTTAGGGAGCAATTAAAGACAAACTGATTTTCAGTCAAATGTGTCATCTATAAAAAGGTGCACAAATAAAAACGTGTAATATTTGCCATATTGATATAACTTTCTGGAGAGTTTGGGAATTTAGCTCAGCGATAGAATGCTCGTCTAACAAGCATAAGGCCCTGAGTTCGATCCCCAGCACCCAAAAAACAAAACAAAACCAAAAAACTTTCTGTGGATGTTTAGCATGAGATTTCTCATGACATAATAGGAAAGCAGTGGTCTCTATAGGAGCAGTCCTGTTGACCTAACCCTAGAAGTGAAGGCAAATATCAAACTAATATGTTACATTTAAATCACGCTTGGCATTATAAAAAATGTACTCACCTGCATTCAACCCTCATTGCGTTTATAGAGTCTCCATTTTTGGAAAGAGTGACATCTATGTCATCTTTTGCACATGCTATAGACTGAGCATCCCTTATTCAAAACATGTGGGGACAAAAGTGTTCGGATATTTTTTTAATTTTGGAATATGTACATATACATAATGAGGTATCTCGGGGTGGGGACCAAGTCTAAACACCAAATTCATCCATTCGTGCACACCCTACAACTTTATACAGTATTTTTGGTGTACCTTTATTTGCTACTGTAACCCATCCCCTAAGGTCAGGCAGGGAATTTTCCACTCATAGAGGGAGTCATATTTGCATTCTAAAAGTTTCGGGCTCTGGAGCATGTTAGATTTTGGATTTTCAGATATGGGATACTTCATCTGTTATTTTAAACATCCACTGTAATTTACTGACAGTTCAGTTAGACAACTTTTACATTCACTGGTGTCATCTATCTGAGGTTAAAAGGGAGGGTGCTGCTAGTTACTGACACGAGGAATACAGCGAGAAGAGAAATAATCCGGAAATCAAAGGGCATTATTAATTTTAAGCACAGCACTCAGCCTACAATAAACACAGTGCCACCTATATATTTCTCTCATTTAGAAATAGAGAGGTTTTGTTCAAAAAAATAATAAAACATTTCATAAAAGGCACCATCTGAGCAGTCCAAACCTTGCTTTTAATTCTTATCAAGTATCTGTTTTGCCAGGAAACATTTCCAAAAAGGAAAGGTTTTGTTTCAATCGCTATGGCAGCAGACACTTCCGCTAGAGCGGTTAGAATGGTATCAGGACACTCTCTCCGGCTTGCACGGCTTTCAAAATATTTGTGTTGCTGCAACGCTCATTTGCCAGCATATGCAACTTGCAGGGCTCTTGATTCATATGAGTGTCTATGCATCCAACTCTGAGCCAGAAAACTTCCTAAAGCTTGGTATAAACATGCTGCAGTGAAAAGGGAAAAATATATCTGCCTCTTTCACCACGTAGAGACACCGTATTTGCAAATAATGGCACCAATCAGTCTTCACTTTCGCAAGCCCAAGTTAAGTCTCATCAGTAACTTTTTTAAAGTACTGAGGTCAAATTAAATAACATGATTACACACTGGTGAGACAAAGCCTAGCATCTTGTGCATGTCATCAAACTCTTAATGCTTTATTAGGTAGATTCTACTTTCACAGCTAAGGAGGTCTTTCCTCCAAGGGGAAGCTGATACGATTAATCAATAGAACTGGGATTTCTTGAGTCTTCGTCAGTAATCCATGTTTATTTTTTATATTTGGTCATGATTAGCAGGAAGCCCTTTTAAAAGTCTCTGGCTTTGCTTTGTTCTAAAAGTCAACGTTGGGGAAAGAAGAATCCCCAAAAGCGGGCCCAAGCAGTTGCACCCTTAGAGTGGTAAGGAGAGTTGCCCACAGTCTTGGGGGCTGAGACTGGGGCTGGGAGAGGGGTCCAGACAACCAGAGACGAGACAGAAGACTTTTCCGGGGATAGGATGGTGAGCGCCCATCAATATGCTGTGTGTTAACACACAAAATTTTACCAAAACATTTTGATCAGATTTGATAAACTTCAAAAATATTTAAAAATATCAACAAATCCAGGATAAATTTGGATACACAATTAGCCATTTGGGAATAACATTGACCTTTTTTGCATAAAGCCCTGGCAATCTACTACAGTACCACACTTACCCAAGAAACCAGATGGGACCAGAGCTTCCTTTGTCCTCTTAGACTTAGGAAAGGTCTGGGCAAAGCAAAGCTGCAAATCTGCAGGTGGCAACTCAGGAAGGAGATGGAGCACCTGTACCCCTGGGCGCTAGATGCTACCCCAGACTTCATTTTCTTCTGCCAAGACTTCGCAGATAGCTAGCACCAAAGCATTCTCTGAGGATCCTGTTGAGAATGGCAGGATGACAGAAAAGCCACTACTCGCAACTTCTGGTGTTACCCACTTCCCCCAGCAGATCTCCTGCCCTCTCCAGAACCTCCTGGCTCCACCAGCTCAGTGTCCTGCTTCCCTGCACCCTCTGTCTTCCCTCCCCTCACCCTCCTCCCAACACCTGTTCCCTCAGGACAGCAGTGGTCTTCACCACAACTTTTATCCTGAAAGTTTCAGCAGCAAGGAAGTTTGCACGGCTCGCCCAGTGAAACAGCACAATAAAGAACTTACATGGCCTCTCACAGTCATCAAAGGAGATTCCCATTTGTTTTCAAATGCTGTCTTGCAAAATTTCACAAAATAAACACATACTATATAATCTGACCTCCTGAAAACTAGTGTCCATGTAAATATAAATTCACATCAATTATACTTCAGCTCGTGGTTCCTAAAGTTCACTTGATGTTATTTGTATCTTTTTGTTATAAGAAGATGTTCCCAAGAAAAGCGGCAGTGAGTGCGCATATTTCTCTCATCCTGCATCCTCCCCCACGAACCCACAGTTGAGTCAACAGGGCTTTTTGTCTCAGTGGTTCTTGGGATTAACCACCTTTTGACAGTAACATTACCCAAAAAAAAGTCTAAGCCTAGTCTAAGTGAATAGAAACTGATCGATGTCAGGTAACCACAGAGAGAAGATGAATGCTAGAGACATTATACTAAATAGTGGATTTTTTTTTTTTGTTATACTGCCATTCGAATTAGTAATTTTAAACTTAATTGCTCTGTATGATATTATAAAATAATTTATATTTTTCAATTTAAGAATATCCATCTTCCACCCAGCACTGCCAATACCACATCCTGCCAAGCTGTTCAGTCATGTGAAAACTATTAATGGCTTAAAGACTCTCAGGTCGGGGGCTGGGGATTTAGCTCAGTGGTTGCACAAGGCCCTGAGTTCAATCCCCAGCACAAAAAAAAAAAAAAAAAAAAAGACCTTCAGGTTGTTTTCAGCAGTATTTTCTTCTGATGTTTCAAACAGAAGACTACATACCCCTGCATACCTCTGTGCCTGGTGGATGGTGGCAACACGATGTGCTGAGAGATAAATTGCCTCTATGGCACTGATCCATCTGCCTCAGTCTATTAACTGTCACCTTCAGGAGCGCGTGTGCAGACTACTGATTACATGCAGCGAAAGGGAGCTCATGTGATTCGAGGTCAACATGCTCCCCCAAAGAGCAGTCATAGAGAGGAGAGCTAAGGGGATGGACGCGGGACGGACACGGAGACACGTGGAAATCAGCAGATCAAGAAAACAAGAATAGGTACAAATGACACCAGAGAAGTCAAAATGAAGACTACAACTGAAATGCTCGCCAGTTCTTTCAGTAATACAAGTCACTTGATTCAGTTCCGCCCAAGTATCCGGAGCTTTAGCCTCATGCAGCGCACGCTCCGGGAACAGGCATATCTCCGGATCGAGGTGCTTTGGGCAGCTAAACTCCTTTCAACTGCTCGCTTAGCTCCTAAGGCAGCATCTTCTAGTTTATATTATCACACAGTCTGTTCAGCATGATGATCTGGTTTCTACTGCAACATTCATATTTAAAAAGCTGATGTTGACTATTTGTGAAAGAAGAAAGAGAACTAGAAAACATGGTAAAGTTTTCAAAGGAAACAGGAAAGAAATAAAAGGGTAACTGTTTGGTTTGTCAAATTTCAAGGCTCTACCCTCCAGTTTAAGAAATGCATGTTATCACCAGCATGTTTATTAAAAGTGCTACTTTAAATTGCAGATTAAACAAATATGAATTCCCCTTGGTGGCTACAGATTACTGACTAACAATTACAGGTATTTTTTTAAATGAGCAGAAGGTGAAATGAATAGGAAGACCTGCAGAAGGACGAGTCTAAAAGATGCTGTTAATTTATATAACTCAAACTAGGAATGTATGAGTGTAAAATTCCAGAATCGCCCAGATGTGATATTTCCAAAGTTGCTTGACATTTTGATTTTTTAAAGTCTTTCAAAATGATGCTCAGAATCAAAGAGTAAAATCGCACACACTTTCCTTGATGATTGGCTGACAGTTTATTACCAGATTTAAGGAGGGGCCAGGGACCTTTCAGAGCAAATGGTGGCTCGCCGGCTCGCTTGAAAAATGCACTTGCTTCAGTGCAGAAATAACAAATCTGTTTCTGATTCCCAACATTATTTTCCAAATGCTGCCAAGAAAAGAATCCAAGGAATTCTTTTACATATACAACATACACAAGACAACTGGAAAGGGGCCCGCACTCTGTTCCAGCGAGCGGGACGAGGAGGGGAGGGCTGAGTTTCTAACGTGAACTGCCCTTGCACGGGCAGAAGCACCTGCCTGAGATGGTTCAGAGTGGTAAGCTCCAACATAACTCTGCTATTATTAGACAACCCCATGGCTTTCCTAAATCTGTAACTTGTGAAGCAGACAGGGTATAGACAGGGCCCTATTATCTGGAGCACGCAGGCAGCTGGGACACACCCAGCTCCACAGAATTCACCACTCTTCTGCTCCATGAAACAGATTTCTTGATCCTGGGAGACACCCTGAAGCTGAGAAAGGGAAAGACCCTAACCCAACACCAAACCCAGGTTTAAAAGGCCTAGAGAAAAATGCAGAACAAGGGACAATCCAATATTAAATTTAGCAATTTAAAGTCCATGATGTTCATAAACTATACCGAAATTATTCTTAGAACACGAAATTCTACGTATTAATCCTATCTGGATTAGCATTAACATCATTTTTAAAATAATACCTTATTTGTAAAACTTAGAAGGAAAATAAGCAGGAGAATTCTGGAAGACTGAGTCATCCAGCAGCCTGAGCTATTGAATGTAATTGTTTAAAGTTTTGGCTCACATGGAGTTGACTGCAGTGAACTAAGCTTAAATTTGTTTTTCGTTCTTCCCCTTCTCAGCAGGATAAGAGTTCATGAAAGAAACTGGATCATTTAAAGGAAATAAACAGGCAACATTTACTTTTGCATGCTTGGTCACAATGGGTAAATTTTCAACCAATCTACACGCAAACTTGTCTTGAACTTGCATTGCCATAAGTTTCAAACGCATCATCAAAGCAGCTACGTTGGAAGGTCATTCTTATTGTTGTCCATTAAACACATCTCCCGCACACCGACCCTCAATCTGAATGACTTCACGCTTTATTATACTGGGCTGTATTGTGTCCCCTCAGAATCCATGTCCACCTGCAGCCTCAGAAATAAACCCTACTTGGGAAAAGGTCTTTGTAGATACAACCAGTCAAGATAAAGTCAGACACTAGATTGAATTGGATCCTAAACTCAGTAACTGCTTTCCTGAGAAGAAAGCCATCTGTCGCGGAGACACAGAATGACACCAAGAAAAGAAAGTCATGGCAGAGATTGACATGATGCTTTAACAAATCACAGAATACCCGGGACCCCCAGAAACTAGAAGAACCAGGAGGATCACAAGCTCAAGCTCAGTGTGGGAAATTTAGTGACTTAGGAAGACTCTGCCTCAAATAAAAAAAGGCTGGAGATGTAGCTCAGGCCCAAGGCTCTGGGGTCAATGCTTAGTCCCACCAGAGGAAAAAACAAAATAAAATGAAAGAGTCAAGGAAAGACCCTCCCCTAGAGCCAACACCTTGGTTTTGAATTCTGGCCTGTAGAACTATAAGAGAATAAGAACAGATTTCTGTTGCCACTCAGTGGTAATTTGTTACAGCAGCTCTAGGAAATTAATCCAGATCGGTCTACAAACCAGTGCCAGCAGGGCAAAGCTTTGCTGCCAGCCTACGACAAGATAAACACAGCAAGTGAGATGAGCGTTTAGGGGCTTTTCTAGCTGTTCGACATTGTGCTGATATCACACAAGATGGTGATTTTATGTTTTAAGGAATATCAGTCTGTGATGGATTGGAAGTTTTCTTTTTTAAAAGTCTTTACCAGCCAGGTATAGTGGCACATGCCTGGAATCCTAGCTACGTGGGGGGCTGAGGCTGTAGCTCAGTGGTATATGCTTACTTAGCATATGTGAGGCTCTCAGTTCAATACTTAGTACCACAAAAAATAAGAAGTTTTTGCCATAGTTAGAAAATCATATAAAGATGAAGATGGTGTACGATCATTACGAAATTCACATTTGGTAGGGTGTGGTGGTGCACACCTGTTGTTCCAACTTCTTGAAAGTGTGAAGTGGGAGGATTACTTGAGCCTACAAGTTCAACCCCAACCTGGGCAAAATAGCAAGACGCCATCTCAAAAAAAAAAAAGCAGCAGCAGCAGCAGAAATTTACATTCTGAGCCATCTTAGAGAAAATTATATTGTGTGTAGTTTTAGTGGTCAAAGCATTTTATCCTAATTGTTTGATTCATCTATGAATATTCAGATACATACAAATTAGACACGCGGTTGTTTGGTCAGCCAGAACACCCTTCCCAGACCAGGCTGGTCCCTGGTTACACAACAGAGGGACAGCACATGCCTCTGTCACCCACAGGAACAGGACAGAGCTTCACAGGGAACATCCTCCCAACACCACGAACTCAGGTGGGCGGCAGAGGTTCCGAGGCTTCGACGATGGCCATGGCAAAGAGCGCGTTAGTTATTACGGCAGCAGTAAAAAACAAGTCTCCATGGGGGAAAAGGAAACCCTGAGTCAACATGGGAGGCGATCTGATTAGAACGTTGCTCTCAGCAATTACAATACCCAGGAATATGATTAAAACTGAAATAAGGGTAATCATGTTTCCATTAAGGTCAGTGCTAATCACAACTCCACCAAGCACCCACCTTCTCTGCCAGCAACAGAAACAGACCTTTTAATGAAAGCCTCCTTTCCAAAGCCAGAACGCCAGCCTTCAACAAGTGGCTCTCAATGTTCCTATGTTTAATCTCACTCACCACTTTGGCACAGATTTGCCTCAATACGCAGCACAAAGGACAACCTAAAAATCGTTACTGTAAACCAAGAAGCTATAAATCACAGGAAGAGAGCAAAATGTCAGTGTGTCCTGGCTACTGGCAGATCAGAAAACGGATTTGAAGCGCTATTGTGGGTTCCAGGTTTGGGCATAAAAGTAGGAAGTCGTCATCACATGCCATACACTTGACTCGCAAAAACTTCCTAAGCTGCCACAGAAACTAAGGTCATGAAATTGACAGATGCTTTAACAAAGCGAAATTGCTGTTATGGGAATGGGTGGAGAAAATATGTTGAAACTGCAGGAATCATCACAATAACAATTCGACACCTGCATTCAATTAAAAATCCTAAACCTTGAGCTAGCTATCATTAGATCGCAATGATTTCAACCGCACTCTGGAATTTACACTAGGTTAGCATGTACCATTATCCACTGGTGTTTGAGGATAAGAAAGTTTAAGAAACTTTCATGAGCGCTCATAACTCCTTTTATCTAAAATTATTTTTCACAAATATTCAAATTCAAGTCATCCTAAGACTCCCTACAAATCCGTTACAACTTGATACCCTCTATACTAAGAATGAATTGAATGTCTGGGAAGAAAAAAAACGTGATGTTCCTTTTTGTCTTTACCCTCTCCATTTTATCAATTTGAACAAATATCCCCAACTCAAAGTATAACGTTAAAGACTCTGGTAGGTTTTAACGTATCAAATTAGGGTTAAAATTATAAAGCTGAGACTAAAAGAATCCATGTCTATACCCCATTAACAGACATTAGGAATAAAGGAGAAATCCACAAAACAAACATGCCAGAACCACTTTATTTCCAAAAACTGCAAGGCTGTCAAGGGTTTCTCATCAACAAAATGACATACACTGAAAGATATGAACTAAATTGTCGACTTCAGTTCCAAGGAAATTCATCCTAACTCGCTCATTTCAACAATCTCATAGAAAAGCACACTCTCACGTGCCTAAATTATGTTGTGACAAGAGTTGGAAGAAAAACAGAGACGAAGGAAAAATATAATTGCTTAAGAGGAGAACATACTCAACTAATCAGAGAATCAGTACGTACACTCATTATTCACCAGCTTACAAAGCTTAGGAAGCACCGTAATTCATACGCGCCCAGAGCAAGAAGTATACTCTATGGTAACATTAACTTCACTCTTGAATACACACATTAAAGCTCAAAGCGACAGAATTCCCTTCCCCCTTCTTACTCATTCTAACTTGGTACACGAACAATCCGTTACACAAAAACTTTTCTAATAGGACTCATACTATACGGTAAACTCTTTCTACATTTATTAAAAGAAAACTCTTCTATTTTACACTTTTGGCTGCTTTTCTCTATGACACAACTCACACAAGACACGCTCAAACAGAAATGTCCTGTCTAAAAGAGAATTCCATCTCCCCAGCAGGAGGTCTTTCTTCCTGTTTGCAACAACAACAAAAAAGAACAATGACTTTTTACTTTCATACTTAGAAAACTCCCTCAAACTTGGTACTCAGTGAGCACGGAGACTCAGACTGATGCTAAATGACAGCGTCCCAAAGGCCCTCACCTTTCAGGCAGAACATCCTGCAGCGGCGCTTCCATGGAGGGGCGGGCGGGCGCTCTGGGACGCGATCCGGCAGCCTGCGGAGGAGGCGCAGCTGTCTCCCGGCCCACCGCCCCGCGGCCACCGCCAGCCGGGGGCGGCCAGCCCGCGCCTGTTACCGCAGGAAGCCCTGCCCAATCCCAGGCTTTCTGGGCCCGGCTGCCGACACCTCCCTATCTCTCCTCCGTTATTTCACACCGTGGACGAGCCCAGGAGCCTCCGGAGAAGTAGGGGAGCCTGGTTGGCAGGCGCTGCTCCCACCGGCCAGAGCAGACCAGCGCCAGCCTGTTTGCATTTATCTCTCAGGCAGACACCGCCGCCTGAGACCCACAACACAGAAATCACTGGACGCAGTTTAACTGTCGGCTGGTAATTAGGACTTCCCGGTTCTCTGACTTCATTATTCCTTTTCTGTCCCGTGCTCTCCTTTTTCTGATACGGAACGACCCATGTACCGGCGCATACATACCACTAAGCGTTAGAACAGGCAACTCTGCACACGGCTGACGAGGTCTCGATAAATGAGTGAACGCACACGAATGATCACACAGGGCCGGAAAAGAGTAAGCGCCCGAAAGCGTGGACTACTGTTCCCATCGCTATTCTTGTTAACGAATCTGAGTGCTGGGATGAAAATGTGAAACATGTGGCATTTCCATGGCATTGCCTTTTGTTCAAACGAGTAAACAAAGTATTAGAGGATGTGACTCTCCAACTCTGGTACATTACATCGCTCTCTGCTGCCAGCGCAGGAGAGCTAACTTCGCTGGCAAGTTCGGGGCTACCTGACTGTAAGCTCTTTCACAGGTCAAAGTCTTCGAAGGAACACAGTCTCCAAACACCACCCCAGGGGCACCTGGTCTGCAAGTGCCATCTGAATCCGTGTGGCCCCGCGCTCCTGCCTGCACGCTGCGACAGTCCCTCGGTACAGGAAGTGACCATTGTTCCCCGGCCTGTCGCTGCTTGCAGGTCTTGCTTTTGACTCCACAGGATGCAGGAAACTGACTCAGAGCTGATCTATCTATCTGTGTGCCCTGGTGCTGGCTGTAGCTCTTGTCTTACTCTTTTGGGTTTTGCTATCTGGTCCGGCATATCCTACCCTAGCTCCCCGTCATCCTGTGTTACCAACAGCAGCTACTTAACAAAGTGCCTGCCACGACCAGGTCATTGCGCTAGTTGCTATGATCACAGGAAATACAAGAAGAGGTTCTCAGCCAGGCGTGGTGGTGCATGCCTATAAACCCAGTACTCTGGAGGCTGAGGCAGGAGGATCATTGTGAGTTTGAGGCCAGCCTGGGCTACATAGTGAGTTCAAGGCCATCCCGGACTACACAGCAAGACCCGTGGGAAAATAAACTGTGGTGGTGACTCTCAGAACAGAATGGTAAAGACCTCACGGCTCATCCCATTTAGGGACCCACGAGGCGGTTTGCCCACCTAAGCAACAGCAGTATCAAGCCCCAAACCAGCCCAGACCACCTGACAGAGCTTCTTCTGTCTCACTGTGTCGCCCTCTCGAGAGCTGTGGGAGCTGTGCTTTGGCCTGTGCTATCTTGAGTGGTCTTCACAGACTGTACAGATTACAAAGGTAACCCTGAAAATACTCTGTGGATGATACTCAACTTTTCAAATCGTGGAGAGAGAGAGACCTGGCTTGGAGAGTTAGACACTTGAACACAGGTGGCTGTGAGGATCTAGCCACACTAGAGACACTCACAGTCCTGTGCAGGGGACTCCAGAAAGAACACTGGTCAGGGAAGGAAAGAGGACTTGGCTCCCATCACACCTGTATGACTATTCTAGCTGATCATTTCTCTACCTGTGAACAGGAGGATTGAATGGAGCAGAGAGACTGAGCTCCATGGTGCATCCTGCTTCCTTAATTGTGTGCTCTAAGTACACAGAGACACTCTGCCACGTGGATCATGTCAGATCACAAAGGCAGAGTCAGTCTGTCTTTCCATAGCTCAGTGCAGGAGATGCGTGGAATTGGTAGATACGTGCTGAGCAGGCCTGGCCTCGGGTTCGATCCCTAGCACAGGGGGAAAAACAGAGGGAAAGAGATGAGTGAAATAATTATAATTTAATGTGATGAACCACACAATAAAGGAAAGCAGAAAATTAGTGATGATCAACAGTAACCTCTTGTCTTTTAGCTTCTAATTGAGCTAACTCTTGTTAACCAGACAGACAGCGTCCACCAGAACGAAGCTCATAGCTGGCCTAGAACAGGAGCTTATTTGGAAACAGGCTCTTTGCAGATACAATGAAGATGAGATACAATCAAGATGAGAAGATGCTACATTAGGGCGGCCCAATTCAGTTGGTTTCCAAAGAAGGGAGAAAAGGACACAGAGAGACGCAGAAGATCATGAGGAAACCAGGCAGAGACCCCAGTGATGCCAATGCTGCCACAGAAGGGAGGCCTGGAGCCACCACGGGCTGCAAGGGGCAAGCAGGGGGTTGGGGGGAATGCGATGCCAACGCCTTGGTCTCAGAGTCTGGGCCCCTGAACTGTGAGAGAAGATACTTCTGTTGCTTTTAGCCACCCAGTTTGTAGTAATTTGTTACAGCAACCCTATGAAATTACACACGTAGCAAAGCAAAAATTTTGGGAGAAGGGACATAGTTTTTTTTTCCCCTCTATTTAAATTACCTTCATGGGCTGGGGATTTAGCTCAGTGATTAGAGTGTTTGCCTCGCAAGCACAAGGCCCTGAGTCCGATCCCCAGCATCAAAATAAATAAATAAATAAAATTACCTTCAGTTTATGTTTACATGGGTTTAAAGTCTATTTTTTTCCATACTTCTGTACTTCCTAGGATAAACTTTTACTCGAAAAGAGTGTTCCTAGAGCTGGGAATGGTGGCACATGCCTGTAATCCCAGTATTTAGGAGGCCAAGGCAGGAGGATCACTGTGAATTCAAAGCCAGCTCAGACTACATAGTGAGTTCAAGACCACCCTGAACTACAGAACAAGACCTTGTCTGAACAAAAAAAAAGAAGAAGAAGAAGAGGAGGAGGGGTAGGGGAGGGGGAAAGGGAAGAGGAAGAAGAAAATAAAAGAGAGAGAGAGAGAGAGAAAGAATTACAGTACTCCTAAATGACACAAATATCATCTTGTATTAAAGAAGTTATCACCATCTCTATAAGTACACAGTATTCATCGCAAGCAATAGTAATGGCATAGGCTTTTATTAATATCAGGTAAAATATGAGAATCTTTTTTTGAAGCCCTTGTTTTTTACTATTGAACAACTGTGAATATATCTGAGAAATAAAACATGAAAAGTCACACTGGTCAAACTCTGGGAAAAAAGTAAGAACTACTCATTAAAACTATAGTGTCTGTTGCTACTGATCATTGCTACTGAGATTGAAAGATAAATCCCCGGGAGGCCTGCATGGAGGGAAAGGCCTGAGATGCTGCGCAGGCCCAGAATTCATAATCTTCTGCACAGGACAAAGGTCTTGGCTTTGCCGACCATGGACCTAGCTAGGCGGCAACCACTTTTCTTCCCGTAGGATTACACATCCAGCGTCACGTTAAAGTTTAACATTATTATCTCGACAAGAGGGAGTGGTAGCCACATGTACAGCCAAAATTTCCAGAGAACTACATCTTCCAGACCACTCCCGTTCTATTTCACTTGCATGCTGAAATTTTATTTTTTTCTGACTTCAATAAAATAGTGGGGATGAGGATAAATTAGGAATGAATTTATACAACACAGAATGAGTAAGTCCTGATCAGCTCAAAATTCTACTTCATTTCCAGCAAAACACAAAATAAAAATGTACAAGAAAATTAGAAAACTGCAGTGTCTCCCTTTGCATTCTGATGTCCTCTTACCAAAAGGCCAAAGATGGAAAATCCCTTCCTTCCTGTTTGCACTAATTAGACCATGTTACTTTGTCCTGCCTGTATCTCTAGACAGGCTTTGCAAGCACAAGGACCTTCAAAAGCCAAAGGAGCTGAAAGACTCATCGTCCACGCTTTCCTTTCTCCCCTACACTGCAAGAGGCTGAAGCTGCTGAAACTCTCTCAGACCCTGGAGACACTGATGACCAGGTTAAGCCCGCTCCTTGGGGAAGACTCTGCTGTGGCGGCACCTACAACCTTCAAAAAATGGACATCGTCTTACCCAGGTGACGATGGGGAAGCCTCCTTATCGGCAGCCTCCTTCTGTTCTAGAATACCTCTGGCTTTTCCAGTATTCCGAACCCCTCAGAGAAGAGAGGGGCTTGGTTTTTCTATATATTTATTACACCACAGGCACAAAGAAAGAAAAGAATTACAGCATTATAACTTTAAATTGGTTGGTTTCACGTTTTTCCCCGGCTGGTGAGTTTGTTAATTATTTATCAGCCGCTGCTGGAAATGAAAGCCAGGGCCTCATGCATGCTAAGTAGGTTGACACTCTACCACTAAGCCAGTGATGGCAAACCTTTTAGAGCTTTCAATGATACAAACAGCCTGCTGCGGCACGCGTGCCGTAGGTTCGCCACTACTGCACTGAGCTACACCCCCAGGCCCTCCATGATTAGCTTAAACTTAGCCCCCACCCCAGGGCCCCTCCTCTGGCCACCACTAAAGGCATGGAAATTTGGAGTGCAGATTTTTGTTCCTCCTGTCACGGGAGCCTGTATTCTATTTGCTGTTTATGCATGTGGGGCCCAGTCTAACCTATTTGAACCCAAGGCAACCTTCTTCTCCTTGCAGTCACCCTTCTCTTAGGAGATGCCTGGATCCTGGTTGTGCTGTGCGGGACACAAACCAACAAGACAGTTCCACAGCCACCGGGTCAGGACTTCGCTGGGAGCTTCAGGGAGACTGGCTTCAGGGAGACTCGTTCACACCACTGTAATCCCTCCCTGTGTCAAAGGGGCGGCCCTAATTAACTGATCATTTAAAATATTCTAAGGACTTTCCTGCGCAGGTTCTTAGAATTAACTTCTTTTTCTTCACAGCCAAGCCTAGACATCTTGACATCATTGCAAAAACGTAACTCTCATTTGTGTCTTATCTAATTCTCTCCTAACACCACCATATTTAGTTTTTTTTAAGAGCCTTTGGGGTCTTTCGGTTCCCAGGGAATGGAGTAAGTTTCCGGGAGGACCTGGGCTCTGAGGTAATCTTCCAGCCTTCCCCGACCTCGCCCAGAGGTGGAGGCAGCCTGGACTCCACAGCGACCATGCCGCCCATTCATTTATTCGGAAGCACGGCAGCACAGGCAGCAGCGGCAGAAAGGAGTCTTTACTGTGTGCCGTCCACCCAGCCTCCATGCAGCTCGAGATGCAGCACCTTTGGCTAGGACACGTCTTCAAGCTACAGCACTCCTTGGCATCTTGTCATTTTGTTTCCTTCCCAAATATGACCTCTTGTGCCACTTTCACGCCTACTAACTCTTTCTAAAAGAAACCCTAATGTCCCATCCTTTCTTATGGGGAAAAAGCCATGTCTCCACTTATGTAAAAAAAGCATAAGAAAAGGATAAACCTGGAACTCATCCAGCAATAAAAGTTCTTCTGAATTGAACTCAATTCTTTTTCCAAGCCATTCTGGACACAGCCCTCACCCAGCCTCTCAGGTGCGCCCCGTGCCTTGTTGCACATGGCATCCAGCCCACACCTCTGTCTGCGATGCCGGCCCACCCCAAAACCCACGGCTGGATGGCTCCAAAGCCTCCTCTGACCTGGCCTCTCCCTACCTCTAGGATCAACCTCAACCCTGCATGGTGCTTTATCCACGCAGCTGCCAGTCACAGCTGCACACCTAGCATGAGGGCTCCTTGGGGACGCTTTCCTGCACACTAAGCCTTCGCTGCTTTGCAGGGTAACTGGCCCGTGACAGGTGATCAATGTTCGTGCATACATAAAATCTGAATTATTCTTTCTTCACTATTATATCCAAAAACAAATAATTCATGGAAAGTATATGAAATCCAGGTGAGAAATATACATACATATATATGTGTATGTGTATATATATCTAATAGCATATTGATTCCTATGAAGTCACATAAATATTCAATATACTTTAAAATTAAATGGACACTATTCTCTACATAAAACTATTAAAACTCACTGTTAGTCATTAACACTATACATGTGTCAAATTATTGCACTCTAGCCCATAAATATGTACACAGACAACATTTTGGGGAGTAAATAAATAAGTTGCTGACCATTAACAGACTTTATGATGGAATTTTTGTAAGTTGTCATTTCTTTACAGACTTGTAGTCTCCTTTTCAAATACAAAAACACTGATAGCACTCTCTCTTAAGCCAAATCCATCGGGGCACACTCAGAAAGTAGTTTTTTCCCACTCTGGATTAAATACTTGATGGATGATAGAAGTGGAAATAAAAAAAAAAGAAAAAGAAATTATCTGGGAGAATTTATTACAAGAATATGACGTTGGTGCGTCCGGCTGGAGAAAGAACGCCAAAAGATTTCATAAGAATGACCTCAGATCCCCTTAGTGAATTGATAATGAAATGGATCAGAGCAGAGAAAAAACAAACCCACTGCAGCCTACCTTTTAATCTCTTAAATGTTTGGACATCACCGTGGTGCCTAATATACATGTATATTGGAGGGCCCGGGTTAAAGTCCATAAAAATAACCCCACAGAAAAGACTTCCACGGGGGGTATTTCATCAATGTGCTCTTTCCGGCCAGACTCCCAAAATACACACATCAGTGGCAACATGGTTCTCTCATGCCATTCCTACCCTACCCCCAAAAAACTACCCTAAAAAAAGAGATCATTTGTATCACTTGCTCTTAAGCATCTGAGTAATCTCAGGAAGTTTAAAAAAATAACCAACATTCAACTACAGAAACAGGTGTAACTCTTGGGTGTACAAAATCACCATCTTCAATCATTCTCAAGAGAAGTCGGTCTACGAATTAGAATTATTCAACTTCATGCACCAGCCAACCAGAGAACCCCAAGTTCTGCCATAACTAATAATCAGTAAAATATAAGTTCATAACTAGAGAGAGTAAATGGACTATAGCTGCTTGTAATCACCAAGAAAAAAGAAAAAAATATGGTATTAGTAGGAAGACACGGTATACCAAATTAAAATGTCCTTATGATTCCTGCAGAGACAATCAAATACATTAATTTAAGTTCCTTAAGACTTATAAACTTCAACTATTTTGTTTTGAAGCCAATTATATACTGGAAAAACTCAAAGCTCTATAAAAAACTACAGAATTTCTATAAAAAGATAGCTTTGTTCAGAAATCTGAAATCACATTTGCCAACATTTGACCCACTTTTACGGCGGTGACAACACGTTGAGGAAGAAGCTAATCATTTCCCTTTCAGCTGCCAGCTCTCCTGAGTTGCCAGGCAGTTTGAAACTTCAGGAATAGTGGAGTTATTTCAGGACCCACAGGATTTACAACGATAATGGGTTGAGGAAACCACAGTAGTCAGGCTCCTTAGGTCTTTTCCCGTCCTTAGGAGTATAAAAATAAGCTGGAAAATGATGCTTCGGATCAGTAGACCAATTTCAGGGCGGAGTGCATGCTCCAGCGCATGCTAATCACAGAGTTACAAGGTCCGCAGCAGGCGGCACAACCCACAAACACGGCTCCTCTCAGATCGTCCCTCTCGACCATGCCAAACATGATCTGAGCCTTTTCCTTTTTTATTTCTGTCCTACCTCCCTCTCCAACTTAGTGTCAGAAAAGTTAAATTCCAAGAGAAATAACTTACACTAACTCTGAGTGGTAATGGCTGGGGCTTACTTGTCTGCTATTTTTATCAATGTATCTGTACAAATTTGGTCATTACCAATAATAAACCCACAAGCACTCGGAGGGAGAAAGTTGTATTTCAAGAACAGAATGTGCAGGGGCTGGGGATTTAGCCCAGTGGTGAGAGTGCTTGCCTCGCAGGCAAAAGGCCCTGAGTTCGATCCCCAGCACCAAAAAAAAAAAAAGAACAGAACGTGCAGAGTAAAGTTGAAAACTGCAGTAATTTCTTCTGAAGCAGGTGTGCTTCTGAGAGCGCTATTTGTCACCCAACTGTCTTTGGAGGCTTCAGTTTACAAACGAGCGGCGCAGCCTGGTGCCCACAGGTTTGTTCCCTTTCTCTTCCGAGCTTTGAAAACTGAATGAATTTTATTTCTGAGTGGAATAAACTGACACCTGAGAGCCTGTTTTCAGGAGGAATGTTTCTCACTTTTAGCCTTTGATGTTGTGAGCAAGTTGCTGGTCTCTGGCACATTAGCTTAAAACACTTTCTGCGATACAGCGTGAACAAAAGCTCCCAAAGCCTGCTCTGGGAGGTCAGCGAAGGAATCTGTCACTTGACCTCCTCAGGGCAGTCAGGAATGTCAAAATGAAAGAAATGCACAGAGGGACACAGCCCAGCACCTCTTACAGGGCAGATAGGAATGTGAGGACGGAGCTTCCCTGGGCCCACTGGTCACGAAGTCTTATGTAAGCCAACCACCTGTCTGGGGCCTGTTTCTTATCTGCCAAACATGGATGGGACAGGATGATCACCAAGGTCCCTTCCAGCCCTGAAACTCTAACCTCGTCATTAATATGATTCTACTTGGGCCCCTCCCTACCTCCAATTTAAAGATGATATATACGTTTACTAAAATGCTTTGTATCACACTGAGAGAGGAAAATACATAGCATCGCTTCGATAAAATTATGCTGGTTTGTCCGACAAAATAGAAATTCTTTGAGTTTTCATTTCATCTTTAAGACTCCCATCAGCAGCCAGGCATGATGGTGATAGAAGCTGAGGCAGGAGAATCACTGGGAGTTTGAAGCCAGCCTGGGCTACACAGTGAGTTCAAGGCCAGCCTGAACTACATAGCGAGACCCTGTCTCAAAAAACCCAAAATAAATAAATCTAAAATAAAACTGCTATCACCACTGAGACTTACAACCAAAACAGAGTAATTACATTGGTTATGCCACCACGCCCGGCACTTGTAATCTCAGCACTCAGGAGGCTGTGGCAAGAGCATCCAGGCCAGCCCAGACTACATAGCAAGACCCTGTCTCAAAAGACAAAAAACAAACAAAAAACCAGAGTGATTATGACGGATACCAAAAGAACTTCTCTGGTCAGAAGTGAGCATCTTAGATGTCTGGAAAATGAACTGAGGAGTTTATCATGATGAAAAGACCTTCCTTTTTCCTGGTTTGACATCTATTTGTTCATTCATTTTTTTTTCTTTTTTTTTTTTTAAACAAGGTTTTGCTTTGTAGTCAAAACTGACCCAGGACTCATTGTATAGACAAGGCTGCCCTCAAACTTGTCCTCCCGTCTCAGCTTCCCAAGTACCGGGATTATAAGTGTGTACCAGCTTGCCCAGTTAGAAATTTTATTTTAATTTCTGCTTTCAGTTCATTTTCGTTGCTTTCCAACAGTTTTGCAGCTCTCTTACACATAGGTCAGAGTACTCACTGAGCGACTACCGTGGGCCTAAAATGCAAGATGGGGATGGCAGTATTACATTTCAATATAGACTATGAAAAAGTCCTATGAATTCTGTGATTGGGATACTTAGTGGTTTCTTCAGAAACTCATGAAAGCTGGGTATTTAGCTCAGTGGTTAGAGTACTTGCCTAGCAAGCCCAAGGCCCTAAATTCCATCCCTGGCACCAAAAAAAAAAAAAAAAGAAAGAAAGAAAGAAAGAAAGAAACTCATGAAAATCAGAGGCTCGGGCCAGCGCTCTCCATCATATTTTACATAGGTCCCATTTGTATTAATGAGGATCAAGTGTGATTTGAAGTTTTTGGCCAAAGATGTTCAGTGGAACAGAACTGATTTAAATAATAGAAATATGTCTTTTCTTCATCCTTTCTTGACTTTTTTTTTTTTTTAAAGAGGGTGAAGTGAATAAAGAGACAAAGTAGAAAATCTGGGGAGAACTTGCAACCACATGACAAATGACTGAAATGTATTTGGTGTTCAAATATCAGATGGAGAGAAGGAAGGAAAAGGGAGGGGAGGAGAATTTAGCATTATTAGATAAAGCGATTACTCGTGAAACGCAAGCTGGACAAGCTACGCTTGGTACGAAAGCAGAGAACGCGGTCGATGCAATCCTACTTGCAAATGCGCAGCGATTACAGACATGTTGAAAACTTCAAATTTACATGGAGAACTGCGATGCCCAAATGCAGCCATGGCTCCGTCACATGGACCTGAGTTAGTGCTTTATTCCACAGCACTAAAAGGAAAAGCCAGCAGGAGATAAACATGTTTAAAAACATATTTACACATTACGGTAACGCCTGCTTATCCGAGGTCACTTTTCTGACAAATTCAACCACTCGAAATCAGATCAAGAAGCAAGAAGTCATAGTGGCCTCTGACCAGAGGCTGTGACTCTGAGACTGTGGCCCAGGGTCTCATTAGTCCTTGGGTCAAAATACTGGATCGCCCCGCCTCCCTAAGTCACCAAACAGAAACACCAAACCAGTCAGCGCTGGGGACTCCATGAAGCAGACAAGAGCACACAAGGTAAAGAAAGCAAGGCGACAGGAAAAGTGGAACACAAATTAGTCACAGACATTAAAGAAGGCAATGGAGATCCACTTCCTGCCAAAGTAAAGGTCCTTACAAACCTCGATGGCCATCGGGTACCACCAGACTAGGAAAAGGTTCAAGGACTATTTACAGAGACACCAAGCCATCAAAATAAAAAATTATATCCTGCAGATTAAGCAGAGTTGCTGCCGTGCCATAGAAATGTCATGGGACTAAGTCACAAGAAGTGGTTTCAAACCCACCATTATCTACATGGCTTCAAACGACTCATTTAACCTTTCGGGGCCCATGTCCTTACCACAAAAGAGCATGCTGCATCCACCTGTCCCAGCCAGCTAGGGACTATCATCACAATGAAATGACAGCACACACTTATGAGCACTGTGTAAACTGTGAGCCACAGACTCCTGCAAACAGGCAAAGTTTCCCACAGAAAGATGATCACAACCAATTATTTTGAATTGTTTTAGTTTTCTAAAAAATGAATGAGGCTAGCTTTTATTGTATGGAAATACCCACAAGTAAAAGACACATCCCTCTAGCATCACAATTTAACAAAGTATCTAACCAACCACTAGTTTTTTTACATCAATAACTTTGCTTCACATAAAATGTTGCTTTTCTTCCAGTTCAGACATGAGATCTCCAATAATATAGCTTAGAGTCCAACGTTTCAAAAGTAAAATTCGATGAACTAAATATTTCAACTAATTTTCCCCTACGGGGGATGGACAGAGATATGTACGGCACTAAGGGAGACACCGGCCCAACCCTGCTCTTCACCAGCTTCCCTGGGGTGGCAGCGGCCGGCAGGTGCAAGGAATCAGCCGGAGCAGGCTCTTCCGCGCCAGGCTGTGCAGGCTACACGGCTTGCACTGGAAATCACTAGGTCCTGCTGCGGCTTCTCTAGGATCACTCCTCAAGTATGGTTGAGGCCCCGGGCTGGGGTAAGAGGGAAACCCAGACAGGACTCGCTGTGGCGGATAAACAGTTAGGTGCTCACAGGCACAAGACACTCTTCAGACTAGATGGCTTTCTGACACACTCCAGTCTGCACCGCCTCGTGGTACTCGTGGTGCGCCAGGCCTCTCTCTACAATCTGAGAAAACAAGACTGTCCACCTGAACTCCATCACCGCTTTAACTTCCACCTATCAGGAAGGACTGTGCAGTACACAAGCATAATAAACTCCTACTGAAGGACCTGAAGCCCACAGAAAGTCCCATTTTGCCGGCTGAAGGCTGTGACCTAATAGAGAGTGATAAGATCAATTTACCAGGTCAGGACTGACATTTGCTGTTGATAAAGTGGAATAAAATTCACATGAAGGGGGAAAAAAATTCACACGATAGTCCTACTGTAGCAAATTCTTCCCCTCGCTTGACTTGAAACAGGTATTTATTGTAAAGAAAACTAGTTTAACGTTCTCAGAAACTAGAGAAAAGAACTACTAGCCGGATTTTTGTTCAGAACTTTATTGGCTGGAGTTGGGACGTAACCTTCATGATTCCGCAAGTCATTGGCATAACCGTTACCTGGTTACATTGACATAAGGATACAGATCAACTGAACAACCCAACACATACCCAGTGGGGGATGTAAGCAAGGTCTGACAATCCAAAAGAATGTTTTTGTTCATTTGTTTGTTTGTTTGGTTGGTTGGTTGGTTTTTTGACACAGGGTCTTGCTATGTAGTTCAGACTGACCTTGAGCTCACTATGTAACCCAGGCTGGCCTCAAACTCCTGGTGACCCTCCTGTCTCAGCCTCCAGAGTACTGGGATTACAGGCAATTGCCACCACACCCAGCTCAACCCAAAAGAATGTTGAAGGAGAAACCAGGCATGGTGGCTCACACCTGCAATCCCAGTACTCAAGATGCTGAGGCAGGAGGATCACTAGGAATTTGAGGCCAGCCTGGGCTACACAGTGAGTTCAAGGTCAGCCTGAACTACACAGTGAGACCTGTCTCAAAAGACAAAACAAAAGGGCTGGGGACTTAGCTCAGTGGTTAGAGTGCTTGCCTTCCAAGCACAAGGCCCTGAGTTTGATCCCCAGCAACAACAACAACAAAAAAATTTAATTTAAAAATATAAAAAAGAATGCCGAAGGAGAAAAACCCTACCCACTCCAGCTTCATAAACAGCATACGTGAAGGAGACAAGGTGCCCCAAAATGGGCTTATAAATCAAACAGAACTGCAAATACCATACCCAGAACAACACTCAGGCACTCATACTTAAGGACAAAGAATTAGGCTTAGGAAGTTTAAAAAAAAAAAAGAAAGAAAGAAAAATTATTTAAACCATCTTTTTACAGAAGGAATAGATTGCACAGATTAACTCAGCAATAAAATTACCCCAAGGTAGAAATCAAAGTTCTTTTTCCAGGAAGTCAAAGTACTCTATGTACTTTCTACTGGTGAAAAAAATTATGTAAATAAAAAACTACACCAGGCAAAATGATCACAGCAACCAAACCAGGCAGCAGCCAGATCCACCCACCAAGATAAATCCACAAATTGCCTTCTGTGTGCTTTGTAAAAGAATCCTCAACCAACCAAGCAACACAGCCCCAGGCTCAGGTAAAAATTCTGGTTTATCGGAAAATGTAATCCGGAGCCTCTACTGAGGTGGAGGAGTTTCTAGTCACAAAGTGAAGGAGAACTTGGGAATAGGGTCAGGGAGCTGCAACAGCAGCAGAATCTATTTATTCTCATTTCCTCTCTCAAGTTCATGGCAAAGACAGAAGTCCAGTGATACAGTGTATGGAAATCTCAGTACCTGTAGTTTCTACTCTGAGTTTTCCTTTGGGAAAAATAAACATATATTGAATCCGAATTTAACAATTTACTTGTAGCACTAGGATTAGTTTAACCAGTGAATAGATTGGCCTTCACCTTTGACCCATGCTTTTTTCAGCCATGGACAGAAACTTTATGGAGCTAATTTTCAAAACACACCTATCATACTTTAAGCACACTGTGAGTCATGCAAAGATAGTCAGAAATTTGACCAAGTCCCCAGACATGACCATTACTTTATTGATTTAGGAGATGAGATCAAAAAACCTTTAGCAGCTGGGCATGGTGATGCATGTCTGTAATCCTCACACTCCAGAAGCTGAGGCAGGAGGATCTCAAGTTCAAAGCCAGCCTAGATTACATAGCAAGACCCTGTCTCAACATTAACAACAACAACAAACCCTCCTGGCAAAGGGGAGACAGAACTCAGAAGTATGGACAGAACTCATTATCTCTTCTCTCCTTATACTTATTCCCTCCTCTTCACCCCAGTTTATTACCACCCTCCTCCAGTATCTTCCATTCATTACTGCTCCCAACGCGGTCTTTTTCAAAAATAACAGGGTGTGAAAACAGCAGGGTGGAGTCCCTCCTCATTCCTCCAACCCTGAGGAGCTCTCGCACTAGGAAAACCCCACAGGCCCAGGCAACCTGGGTAACCCTCCGATCCAAGCCACTTTCACGCTGAACCTGGAGAGGCTCACGCCTCGGTGCAGCTTTCTCAAAAGGGTGCTTCCTACCACATCTGGCGAGCAGCAGGAGCTCGCCCCACGAGAACCCACGATGCATTCAGCCTGAGACGCATGAAGCGCTGCTCTGAGCAGGAGGGACGAGTCTGCTAGAGAAGCCCCAGCTGCAAGTCCCTCCCTTTCCCAGGCGGAGGGTCTCACCCTACTGCTCACCAGGCACACACTCACCTTGGTCGTGCACGATCAAGAACCCAGAGCGGGACGCGGCTGGCACAGGAGTGGGTTTTGGCCAGAGCCGAATAATGCTCGGTTTCCTCCCCATGATAACTGGCCGGTCATCAGACGTCAGCCAGGAAATGACAGGGACTGCCATGCTCCGGATGCTAAAGCAGAGAAGAGGGGTGGCCCAGGTGGGCGGGGCTGAGCACAGGCGCTCCAGCCTCACTCAGCGCGACTGTGCACAGGCCCAGGTGGGTGCCTATCAGTCACAGGCTTTTCAGTCACATCCACGAAGACAGTGACCAGCACAAACATCGTCTTTAACTCAGAGGGTTAGAGTCTAAGGTAACAACCACCCACCTTTCTTAAAGCTAAAGAAAGTTGAACTGCACCTTTGAAAATCACAGATTCTGCCCTACGGGAGTAAGTAACGATTAGAACTTGTGCTGTCTCTTCATAAAGACCGTCAAACACACCCCCACACACCTGTAAGCCTGGCACTCTAGGAGGCTGAGGCAGGAGGACTGTGAATTCAAGCCCAGTCTGGACAATTTGACCATTTAGGAAATTCTTGTCTCAAAATTTATAGTAATTTGAAAAACGGCTGGGGAAGTAGCTCAGTGCAAGAGAGCCGAAAAATCTGCAACGAGAAATCTGTAGTTTCCTGTTTTTCCTATGTGCCTATAGAATCACCTCAACCAGCACCTACAGCCCCAAGGTGACCTGTTACCGCACCTCATCCTCTGAGGCACTCGCGACAGCAGACCCGGAGCCACTGTCCTCAAGGCTGCTGCGACCGTACATTTGCACAACACATGCTTCCTTCCTGCCAGCAAAATGTAAGGCGCCGGGTGAGACAGACTGGACTTCAAAGCGCTGCAGATCCCGGAGAGGCAGGAAGCACCCACCCACCCACATACTCTCCAAGCAGAGTACTGGCCCTTCAACCCGAAGTTTCTGAGTCCGACCTCCAAATTCCCCAGGCACTTTCAATGTCATTCTCCTTCCAAAGAATCACTCTTGGTTCCCTGCCTCACCACATGAAAGTTTTGCTGCCTAGTTTTTGGTTCTCTCTAACGATGTAGCCCTTCCTTCCCCATGAAACCAACTATTATTTTTATTGAACACTTATGACATTCAGACAGTGTCTATTAAATAAGTTCATTCATTTAAAGTGTCATTAACAGTGTCTAGCCATGGTAAGCAGCCCCTAAATGTCAGCCACTGTTAATAATTGTGGGTAGACTACTTCAGACAGCATTTTCAATTTAGTGTTTCATTCATTTCAGGACTTGACATAGACACTGATGTATAAATTCCTTGGAGTGTTCTAAAGAGGAAATGATAACTTTTTCTTGAATCGCCTAGATTATACGAGTATTTAAAACACTTACTTCTATACTGAAATCCTACAGAACAGCACACTCTACAAAGATACGTCTCACTCAAATGACCACTGATAGTGAGCAGATTGCCAGCCCATGGTCTGTGCTAATAAATACAACCAGTTCCAATTTATAAGTTCTTAACAGCATCTAAAACATATACCCTCACTCGTTCAATAAACAGTATCAGCCACAATCTGTACCTTAAATAGGTACCTTACAGGAATGGGAAGACAGTGTAAAGAGAACATATGACGTGTCCCTTGTCTCTGCCACAATGACCAAGGGGCAGAGAGGGACACCAAGTCCTGACCAGTTCATTCATTCGCTTCTTCAAGTAGAATTTATTGGACTCCTGCTCTGTTCCAGGGTCGCAGGAAACACTGAGCGACACTAACAAAAACTTTCCTGTCTTGGAGTTTAAATTCTACCTGGAAGATACAGATAATATTGAAATAAATACATAATGTACATAGTCTATTAGATGGTGGTGCTTAGGAAGAAGGAAAAAAGAGACGGGAACAGAAAGGTCAGGACAAGGGCCAGATGCGACAATAAGAAATACTTACCGGGATGACTTTGGAACAACAGAGAGAGACGGAAGGAGGGCGGCATGAGCCCAGCTGGGGTCCAGGCAAGGAGCCCGGGTGCCTCTAGAGGAGAGCAGCAGCCTGTGCGAGGAACGGGCAGGTCGTGGGCAAGCAGCAGGTCTCGCAGGTCAAAGGGAACACTGTCAAGACCCAGTTACTACCCTACCTGGGAGGCCACCGAAGACTCCTGTGAACTACACGACATGATGCACGTTTGATGTATAGCGGGATCAGCGATGCTGCTGCGTTAAGATTGGCTTGAATTGCGGCAGTGGGGGGTGCGAGGGTGGAAACAGGGAAACCAGTTAAGAAAACACCGCAACACCCACGCTGCCTCGCCCTACCGGGTCGGGCGTCACGCACCCCACACCGCATTGCTGCGCTCTAGAGTCGACTTTACTAACTGCTCAAAACAGCCTCCATCAGACGTTTGTGCAAAGTGTCTGATGGGTGTGCTGCTGCAGCGCAGTCACAGGAAGCAGCAGGTCCCCCCAGAGGTACTACCCCACAAAGCAAACCCTGACTTTTGCTGCACTCAAAAAAGCTCATGCATGATATGAGCACAGATCATTATTATTACCACCACTTTTTAAAAAGCCAAATTCACAAAGTGTCCGGCACATTAGCTTGTGCGAACACAACAGAGCCCGGGATGGATTATGTTTGCCCATTCAGCAACCATTTGCTGAGCACTTAGTCTTAGCCGTAAAACAGAAAAATAAGCCTGGGTGGCTGTCCTGAAAGACTTCAGTCTAGTTTGAGACACAGACAAGTAAACAAATCAGTATAATCCAAGGTATGATAAACGCAATTACAGAGGGCTGAAGAAGAGCGTAATCAGCTCTGCCCTGGGGAGATAGAGGAGGACGGCCAGCCAGGCTGGGGCTGGAGCATCCTGGCCCAGGCAATGGGAACAGGAAGGAACGGATGATGTAGAGTCCTGGAGTTGTGAAAGCGAAGAGTCTGTGTGCTACTTCTGCAGGTCAGGGGGTCACAGCAAGAGGCAGGTCACACCGAGTTTCGCAGGATGTTAAATGACATGGCTCCAACCTGCAGGCAAGGGGGAGCCCCAAAGAGTAACCCATTACATTTGTATTTTAGAAAGATCATTGTAGACCCAAGAATGGGTCCAAGTAGGACGAGAGTAGGGAAAGTAACGGGGCACAGGAAACCATCCAGAAGTCCAGCTAAGCACTGATGAGTCTGAAACCCCAAAGAACACAGGTAGGTGCAAATACAACAAACCTTCAAGAGCTAAAACCAGTAAGATTCACATTTAGTGAAGTATTTGATAGGAAACACTGGAATATTTTAAAATTTCAAGTTTACAGAAAAATACTACCATCAAAACCACAAGCCTTGATTACATGGAAAACATAGCACACTCTGTAAGAACTACAAGAGACAGAACAATGAAGCCTAAATTAACGTGGTGTCTTTCAAAATTATTGTAGAAACATTTGTAAAGAACAATTTGAAAGAAGTTTTCATAACTCAGTAAAGACATTTCAATGGAAAAGAACACAGGTTATTCACTTCCAAACCCAAGCCCCAACAAGAATTACTTGTTTTATTACTCTAAGATATTTTTAGTTATCTTAAGTGTCTCATTTTCAAGTCCACAAGCATTTTCAAAAGTAAAGAAGGAAGGATATTAGATAAGACATCATTTCAATAGCGTGTCAACCATTTCATTACCAAAAAAAAAGACATTTGGGAATAAAACAAGGCAGTAAAGCAACAGAGATTCCCAACCTCTAAAAAAAAAAAATAATAAAAGGTTAATAAAGGGCAGTCTCAGTGGACCAGATAAAATATTAAGTAGCACTCATTGTTTGGGCTCTTTCACAGAATGTCAACTTCAGCAGGAAGTTAAGAGGGAAAACACATTCACTACATGGAGAACATGCTTCTTATCTCTTTTGTTAGAAAAAAACTCCATTTTTCCAATGCATAGTGACCCTCAGAATAAATACGGCTTATTTATTTTAGTTTTGCTCACCAACTTAGAAGGCTATTTTAACAACATTTGCCAAATATTTTAGGTTTCCTTAATACCATAAAGAAACTAGTCTTAAATCTCACAATTTTAAAGATTTTTACTTCAAGAAATAAAGCCTCGGTTATTGATAGGAAGACAGGACCTTGAACTTGAAGCTTTTGGTTGTCCAAGCCGTTTTTCTCCATTACAATGTCTGAAGTCATCACTAATCTAATTGTGCACAAGGATCCTATTTTCTGCAACTATTTTATTAGGAGAGAAATTGGAATGAAATTACACACAGCCAACTCCCATGTTCAGGAACTGATTATCTGGTACATGGATTACTCATTATCCTTGACACCTACCAAAGCCATTCTCTGGCCTTTTTTGTTTTCTATTTTAAATTTTATTTTAGGAGTGTTTGGGATCGAAGCCAGGGCCTCAGAAACAGCAGGTGTGTGCTCAGCCACAGAGCTACATCCCCAGTCCTATCTCTGGCCATTTTCAAAGTTACTGTACTGGGAAGGAAAGGCACTGAGATTCAAATGAGTCAAATGTGGGTTGTTAACTAAGTCTGGCTGATAAAGTCCAGAAGGAGAGAATGAAGACATTGTTTCAAACAAAAGCCTTGCATGTCAATTACCCTCTCGATCTTGGGATCTGCCAATACCAGGATCATCAATCACGCCTCTGCCCAGATAAACGCAGGGCCTGGGAAACAGCAAAATATGCTTGCTCCATGAGAGGGCACCCTTTATTATTCAAGCTCTTTGGTTTTGAGTGAACGAGAAAAGGGAAGCACAGAATAAATACTACGAGGCATTAGTTTTCCCCGAGAACTTTCTGCAGTGCTAGTAAAGGAAAGCTCATTAACTACTGTTTAATTCTGTGCTAACGGCCAGAAGGCCATACAAAATATGAAAATGTTCTAGACACATTTGAGTTTTTCTTTTTCACAATTATCCTTCATTTTTTTTCTTTAATTCCGCTTTAGATGTCTTGTGTGCTTCTCCATTTAAGCATAAATTCCACGACTTCAGTGTCTGCGCACTTTTGGTCTTTGTATCTCACACTCAGTACTCATTAAAAATTCTTCCAATAAATGTTCTTACAATTCCATATGGAAAATACACATTGTCCCAGCTACCATTACACTCTTCCTTTTTACTACATAGGCATCTAAAGAAATAGCTCATGATTCATCAAATTTAACACTTGGAAGATACTTGATTTTTATGGTTAAATTGAAACGTTACCTGCTACTATAGTAGGGAACGGATCACTGCTGTTACCCACTTTATTCTTGCATCCCTGGTAAAAACTTTAATACAAGAGAGGTTTGGAGGTTATACTATAACAAGAGAAAAGTATAAGTGCTCACTGGTGATTGCTTTGGACATGGACATATCGATACATATCTTCCAGTGATGTTTTAAGTTCAGGAAAAGTAGTCTATTAGGAAGATGCATAACGGTCACTTATAATCTTATAAAAAGAACCTCCAAAGAAACTTCAAGTATTGTAACAAACCTTAGTTTCTTTAGTATAAGTGACAAAGTCAAATTGTAAAGCTATAGTTTTGTTGTACTGATAGCCAGAGGAACAGATGAGAAGGGGGTTTAAGGCATGGTGAAGAGAAGACAGTAGGCAGGGAAAGAGGATCGAAAATGATTAAAATTTTATATATATATATATATATATATATATATATATTCCCCAAAACAAATACCATTATTATGTATCACAAACATATACTAATAAAAAAAGAATAACCACTTAAAAATTTTATCATGATGTCACTGATAAGCGATACAGCATAGAAATTCACCATAAAAAAATCCTGGGCCAGGCAGTGACACACGCTTATAATAGTGACACATGCCTATAATCCCAGCACTCTGGGAGGTTGAGGCAGGAGGATCACAAGTTCAAGCCCAGCCTGGGCAATTTAGCAAGACCCTGTGTCCAAATAAAAGTTGTTAAAAGGGTCGAGGATGTAAGTCCGGTGTGAAGGCCCTGGATTCAATTCCCAGTGCTAGAGGTTTGGGGTATAGACCCTTCTGTGCTATAAAATGAACACGTATCTTATACAACATAGTACCCGCCCTGATAATAGGGACTCAATGGGCTGACTGTGCAAAGTAGTATTACCTGGAGACGGTGGTTAGGAAATAGATAAGCAGTTTGGCTTTGCAGCAGCTTCTGGTAAGTGGGAAGGGAGTCAGGAAGCTGCAGATCTAGTCTTCTCGAAGACTACACCCTATAAAGCGCAAGGCTGACTTCTTAGGCTATGGTCAGCCCAGCTCTAGCTGTCAGGCCTGAGAGTAGCATATGAATGGGTGAGAGTACAAGGGGGGAGTATTGAGTAACCTGTGTAAATCAAAAAAGTTCATGTAAGGCAGGGAGAGTAGGGGAATACACTAAAAAGAAAGTGGATTTGGTTGCATGCGGTCTAGGCCACCAGATATAAAAGATGCTACACACTCCCATCAGACCAATATGTCTTCAGTTCACATTTATTTGCAACCAAATCCTAATATGGCCACTGGGAATTCTTAGCACTGATCAATAATCCCTGCCTAAGCCTCAGCTTATTTGATGCTCCTAAGAAAAAAACTTCAATCTGCAACATTTTTCTTAAAGACTTTCTCTCATTTGATCCACTAGTGTAAACAAATGTCACTTCTGCGTTTCTCCAAAGGAAAGAAGTGTGTGCAATAAAGATCAGCTGTTACAGCGTGCCCCTGAGACAGGATGGCAGGGGGGGCAACCAATTCTCTTTTGTAAGTCAAAAACAGAATATAACATCATAAATTTCAAGACACAGGCAGATTTCAAGGATTCCCCCTAATTCCCAATGTCAAAGGGATATTTATACACGCTCAATTATTTTGAAGAACCATATAAATGTACACCCTCTATTATGCCTCCATTTATCTTCATGAGGCTACTGTGTCGCCCATTACGTGAAGGGATACAGGGCACAATCTTCTGTACTATTACATAAACAAGTCCTCCCTTTCCTTTACAAGTTGCCCTGCTCTTTACAATGACTTCTTTATTTTCTACAAGTCAAGTGTACAGTACTTGCTTCATTTCCCAACTAAAACTCCACACACACACACACACACACACACACAGAGTCTCTTTCCCTTTAATGTTAATTTAGATGGACCATCCACAACAAAAGTCCTCAAGGCGCTTGTTCCCAGGTCCACAGCCTTCATCAGAAACTTGACAGTGGTTGATGTAAAGCAAAACAAGTCCTAGGAAGCAACCTAGGACTTGTTTCTGTCAGCAAAGGCTAACAGAATCAAAGCTACACCCTCTTGCAACCACAGCACTACTGTATCCACCCTTCAAACATTCTTGCTTCCAACATGACAACCCAACCATTTACCAAAACCACAGCTTATTCTTGATTTAGAAAAGTAAAGTTCAAGAACTTACTGAACTACACAGCTCCAGCCAGGAAGCACAAATGCCTCTTCCATGCCTGGCAATTACACAGCATCTGAGCTAAAAAAAAAAAAAAAAAAAAAAAAAAAAAAAAA